>JAJMKZ010000005.1:0-61073 GCA_030564005.1 Ruyongia tratensis | reverse complement strand
AGAAAAAAGAATAACTATAACAGATTAAAAAAAAAAACAGAAAAAAACACAAAATATATATAGGAAATAATCTAATTAATATTGGTATTAAATTGAGAACAAATAGAACGTTTTAAAGAAAAGAGAATCAAGTAAGTTAATTTTAATATTATTAATAGAATGCATGACTACCTCTATATTTCATACGTGATTCTGATGAAGTTGAAGCATAAGAAAATGAAGAAATTGAAGTTCCATTAATTGGACTTCTTTCTGGGAAATTTGTTAAATCTTTAGCAAAAGTAGCAACAGAATGAGCAATTAATTGAGTATTAATTAAAAAAGCATCCCAATTTAAATTAGTTAAATCATCACATAATTGATGATAACATTTATCTAAAACTTCACCATTCCATTGATTTAATTTTTCAGCACCTGCAGCAATACCACCAGCTGGAATTGAATTATCAATAAAACCAACATAATCTGATCTACCATCAAATGGAATTAAAACATATGGTAAATCATGAGAAGTATACCAATCAATATATAAATCTCTAATTTCTTCAGAACCTTTTGGATTAATATCATTTGTACCATTATAAATTTCATATTCATAATTTGGTGAAGCCATCATATCATAATCCATAAATAATCTAATTTTAGAATTTTCAATAGCAGTTAAATTATTAGCATAAAAAGTTGAACCTAATAAACCTTCTTCTTCAGCTGACCACCAAGCAAATCTAACAGCATTATTAATTTTAAATTTTGTTAATTCTTTAGCAACAATTAATTGAGAAATAGTACCACTACCATCATCATTAATACCAGGACCTGCAGCAACTGAATCTGAATGAGCACCAAGGGCAACAACATTATCATGATCACCTTCAATTGTTTCAGCAATAATATTTTTTGTTTTAATTAAACCAACATAAGAATCAATTGATAAATTAACAATAATAGGTTTATAAGAAGTTTCCATTTTTTCAATTAATTCAAGAGCTAATCTTCTAGTAATACCAAGAGTACCGACAGTAGTTTTAGTTGGTTCACCAAGAGTACCTGGACTTAAATCATCTAAAGATTCATTATCATAGATTAAAACACCAATAGCACCAAATTGACCAGCTAAACTAGCCTTTGTACCAAATGGACAAGTACCTCTTTCAATTAATGCAACATTACCCCAGAATAGAGGAGAATTTAAATAATCTTGAACATTACAACCTTGATTTGGAATTTTAACTAATTTTGAACCATTTGCATGAACAGGAGGAGTTAATTGAAAAGGTTTAACTTTATCAACTTTAATACCATCATATGATAAAGAATAATTAAATACTTTACCATCTAAAGCTTCAAATTCTTGTTCTTCATAAGTATAATAATCACTCATATTTTTTAAAGAATTTGTAATATATTTAATAGTTTCCCAATGACCTGGAGAACCAATAACTCTTGTTGGATGACCAAATTGATGAGTTGAAGTATTAGCAATTTTAAACAATTCAATTGCAGAAGCGTTTAATGCTTCAACAGTGATTGAATCTTGTAAAGCTTGAGAATCAATTAAAGGTAATTTTGAATAATCAAATTTATTACTATTAGATATTAATAAATTTTCAACCTTATCTTGCAGGTTGAAAACGTTTTGGACAAAATCAGATTCCAGTTTATCCCAAGAAGGAATGACATAGGCAGAAGCAATTGTAGAGAGCAAGAGAACAGACAACTTCATGATTGACTCGATTGAATTGAAAAGAATGAAATATAAAAATTAAATAATTTAAAAACTAAAAAAATTTAAAAAGGAGATATCAATTTTTTTTTATAATAAAAAATCCACAAAGATAAAAAAAAAAAAAAAAAAAATCGGTCTTTTGCTTTAAAAAATTGAAAAAAAAATTGAAAAAAAATTTATACTGAATTTGTATATTTTATTAAAAAAATTTTTAAAAAGAAAGTTTTTGAGTAAACAATATATGTCATTTCTAACTTTATTTTAACGTTTTAACCAAGTTCAGTCCGGAGATGAGCTAAATAAAATTTTTTTTTTTTTCTTCTTATTATTTATTATTATTCATTATTTTTTTTTGTTTGGTCATAATATATACTTTAATGTTCATTAGTTGTTAACCCTTTCAATGTCACCTTGACTTGTGTCTTCAGGTCATCATTCCCAATAGTGAGGTCCTTCACCTCTCTATCAAATATCTCATACAGATTCTCTTTAATCTCTATGGCATTGTCTGTTTTTATTTGTGGTTGTTTCATTGAGCTTCTTCTTGTTATTGTACTACTACTATCATCACCAGTATTAAAGTCTAAAAATTTTTCATTGGCTTGTCTAGATATAACACCTTCAATTAAAGCAACCAATTGACCTCTGTTCTTGTTTAATAATTCAGGGTTCTTATTGATTATCTCTTTAACTATTTCATTTATCTTATTAACTAATTCCTTATTTGTATCAGAATTTGTAAAAATTTCCATGATATTATTTCTTTGAGTATCAAAATAACCTTTCCTTTTATATTCCTGTATAAGTTGTTTAACTTCAAAAGAATTCTCCATGTCTAAACTTTAATCTTTGTAATTATTGATAGGTTTAATGAATTAATATTTTTTTTTTAGTAAAGAAAAGTTATTTAACTATTTTATTATTATTTTATTATTATTTTATTTTATTATTATTTTTTTGAAGTACTTAAATCTGTACATCATTACACCACTAAATTAAACTATAACCATTTTACTATAAAATTATTTAATTTAGAACAACAATAATTTCAATAAACATTACTGTCTCTATTTACTAATTGAAATGGAGTTATATATATATCTACAACAAGTTTACTAAAAGTTAAATTTCAACATCAAATTATGAAATTTCTATAAAAAAAAAAACAGAAAAAGATATAAATAACCTCAATTTTCCTGAAATTAAAGTTTATAACATCTTTTAAACAAATCATAAGTTGAATTTTAATAATAAAATACAAAAACAAACAAAAAATAATAATAATAATTAAAACTCCTTCAATATTTTAGAAAGTTTCAGCTTCTAATTCAGTAACAGATTTAACAATTAAATCAATTAATTGATCAGCTTCAGCTTTAGTAATTGAAAATGCTGGTGAAAATAAAACATGGTCACCATTAACACCATCAGCAGTACCACCACAACCTAAACATAAAGCACCATTTTCTAATAATTTAGCAGAAAATTTAGAATAATAAGCAACTGATGGTGGGAAACATTCTTTAGTAGCTTTATCTTTAACAAATTCAATAGCCCAAAATCCACCATTACCTCTAACATCACCAACATATTTAGAATCTTTTAAACTTTCTCTTAATTTATTACCAAAATAAGTACCAACTTCCATAATATTTGGAATTAATTGATCTCTTTTAACTTTTTCTTGAACATCTAAAGCAACTTGGCACATAAAAGCATTTTGATGATAAGTTTGAGCACCAAGAATCATTGCTTTCTTTTCTTTATAAACATTCATAACTTTTGGTGAAATTAAAATACCTGCAATTGGAACATAACCAGCACCTAAAGTTTTACCAATTGTTTGAATATCTGGTCCAATACCATCTTCAATAAATTGTTCCCAAGCATGTAAAGTACCTGATCTACCCATACCTGACATAACTTCATCTAAAACAAATAAAGCACCATATTTATGACAAATATCTCTTGCACCAGCTAAATAACCTGGAATTGGTGGTTGACAACCAAAAGTTGAACCAGTCATTGATTCACAAATGAAAATAGCAATAGTTTCTGGACCTTCAGCAATAAATAAATCTTCTAATTCTTTTAATAATCTATCTTTATAAGTTTCTAAAGTTTCACCTTCTTTCATATTTCTATATGGGTAAACATGAGAAGCTTTTGGAGTTCTTTCTTTTGGAATTAAAATTGGATCAAATTCAACTCTTCTATTATTATCACATAATGATAAAGAACCTAAAGTAAAACCATGATAAGATTGATGTCTTGACATCATTTTAACTCTTTGTGGTTCACCTTTAGCTAAGAAATATTTGTAAGCAATTTTCATCATATTTTCATTTGATTCAGAACCTGAACATGAAAAGATACAACTTTCAAAAGCACCTGGTGGTGAATTATCAATAATAAATTTAGCTAAATTTTCAGATGGTTCATTACCACAAACAGTTGGGAAAGTATATAAAGCTTTTGAAACAGCTTCCTTCATCTTTTCTTGAATTTCTGGATCACCATGACCAACAGAGGAAACAGCAGCACCTGAAGAACCATCTAATAAAGTTCTTAATTCACCAGTGATTGGATCTTTAACAGTGATATAGACACCTGAACCTTTAATAGCAACTGGTAATTGCTTGTGAACAGTGTGAAAGATGTGTGATTTTTTTTCAACAGTCATTGTATTATTTTGTATTTTTTAATATTAAATAAGTATTTATTTAAACTTAATTATAAAAGAATTAAATCAATTAAGAAATTTTTTTGAATAAATCTGTTACCTTTTATATTATTCAAATAATTTTATTAATTCAACAATAAAGAATTAAGTAGTAAGCGCTATCCAATTTAGGTAATCTATAACAGCTTATCGGGGCTCGAATAGCGTCTTTACAAACCATCTATTTTAACGCTTAATAATTAAAACTAGTTAAATTACTCAATTTAGATGAAACGACCATGGTAACCGTACTCCATTCCATTGAGAGTTGAACAAATACTACACATTTAATAGGATATTAACCGTTAAGTATTAATTCCATCTGGTAATGAAAAATCGCTTCATAAAGTTAAAGTTTTTTTTTTCACTTGAGCGATTTAACCAAATCCATTATCAAAAATAGGTTTCCATTAACTAATTTAATGATGAGATTTGTTCAGAGTAGTAGAGTTTGAAGGTTGCTACTGTTGAAGCTACTGATCTTTATGTCAAAATTATTCGCGGGCGTATATTGATCTAAAATTGGTTTGCGATGATTAAGCTATCTATCTATCTATAATATAAAGTTTATGCTCCAGGAATCAGTAATCACCAACCATCCCATAGCTTACAATTCAGACATTCAAGACTTTAAAATGTGATATTAACACATATGAATAGAACAAGAACCAACTGAAGCAACAGATAAAGCAATTTAACCTGGAGAAAAATATAATCATCACCAACTAAACAATTATTTAAACATTTCTATTATTTTTTTTATTCAGTCCAAAATTAATTTTTCAACATCTTATCTTTGGCGCAAGGTATATTACCCTTTTTAGTAATATCAATTCAAGAGATCTTGCGCATTTCCGTATTAGGATATTTGGCGTAACTTCTGTATACTACTTATAATTACTACAAATTACTACAAATTACTACAATTACTACAATTACTTCAATTAATTCTGCTCTAAAGGAATATATACTTGATTTAAATTTAAATAGCGAGTGGACATGACAGTTTCATATAATCAATAGATGATTATTGCAAGGACATTAAAAAGAAAAAATAAAAAATAACATGATGGTTAAATAGTATAATAACACAAAGGTATATCTCAAAGTATAATTTTGATGTCAAAGAAAAAAAAAAAACACAATATTGTGTTATGGTGTATAAAAAAAGATCATGACAATTATGGTATAACAAATATGGGGGGAATAATAAATAAACGAGTGAACGAACAATAAAAAGTGTCTTTTCAAAAAAAAATTAGAGAGAGAGAAATTTTCAATTGATAGCTGGTAATAAACAAACTTGTTTTGCATCTTCTTCAATATCTGAACCACTAAAAAATTCTTCTTCATCAATTTCAATACGATTATCATTTAATTTTGAAATAATAATATTAGATTTTTCTAAAGGTTCTTCTTCTTCTTCTTCAATAATTAAATTATTTTGTAATGAATAATAAGTTTCATTAATTTCTGATTCATTTGATTCATTTGTTGTAATTGTTGTATTTTCAATAATTTCTGTAATTTCAATAATTGATGAATTATTTTCTTCTTCATTTTCTTCTTCATTAACGTTTTTATTAATATCAATATTTAAATTTAAATCTTTAATAAATTTTAAACATCTTTCATCATTATTATAATCTAATCTTGATAATCTTGAAAATTTTGCAGCTCTAAGACTAACTAAAGTTTCATTCATATCATCATCTTCTAATTCAGTAGTTAATTCAATTTTAATATCTTCATCATTATCTTGATTTTTAAATGATTGAAATAATAATGGTGATGCTAAAGATTGATTATTTAATCTATTATTTAATAATTCAATATCTTTTATAACATCAAATTCTTTATTTAACATATCTAAAGAATTATTAATTTCATTAAATCTTGAATCAATATCTTTTGAAAATTTTGAAATATTCATTAAATTTGGTGATGATGGTGATTCATAAACCCAAGATTGTCTAACAACATTATCTTTACTTGGAGTTTCCCAATTATTAAATCCATTAATATTATTAGGAAATTTAAAATTTGTTGTACTTATTGATAATTTTGGAGAACTTGATAATGATTTATTAATATTATTTGATTTATAATCAATTGAACATTGTCTTGAAATTTGATTCTTTTCTAATTTTTTTAAATTTTCTAAAGAATTTATTGAAGTTGAAGTTGAATGTTGTTGTAAATGATAATTATTAAATAATTTTTGACTTGATGTACTACTTCTTGTTGTACTTGAACTATTATGTCTATGATTTTGATAAGTTGATGAAGATAATGTAGAAATGGAATGAGAAATTGATGGAATTGTAGAATTAGTTGTAGATCTTGGAATTTCACTACCTTTATTAAAAGAAGCATTTTTAGTAACTTTAACTGGTGAAGTACAAAATGCTTTTGTTGTTGTTGAGGTTGAATGTGAATAACCAAGTTTAAAATCTTGTTTTGAAATTAGATCTATTGAATCTTTTTCATCTTCATAAAAAGATTCAACATCTTTAGATTTTTGTTGTTCTTTTGATTGCTTATCTTGATCAATATGGCCAATATGATTAAAATTGAAAGGAACAGATATTCTTGTACTTGATAATCTTCTTTGAATTGGTTTTGTAGTTTCTTTAGTTTTAAATAATTTATTAAAAAATTTTGTAGATTTAGATTTATTTTGTTGAGTATTAAATTGTTGTTGTCTTTCTATTTCTCCTAAAGATTCAGGAGAGATGTAAGCAGAAGGTACCAATGGCGGTAGATCTAGAGTAGTTGATTTAAGATGAGGTTGATTTTCATTTATAAGTTGGATGGCGGCATTGTTGAGATATAACTTATTTGAATCTTCTAACCAGATAGAATCCATAGCTTGGTTATCCATTTTAGTGTTGTTCTATTGGAAAGGTTTTAAGATTTCTATACCTTCTCAGACTATGACTTTTACAAACTTTCTTTCAGTATGTAATATAATTTTAAGTTTGACACTTTTGACACTTAAATTTTTTAAACTATTTCTTAGCTAACCTGAGTTTAGAGATAGAACCAAGTAGTAACTATTGTCAAATAATGAAGTGAATAAGAGTGAGAAAGAAAGAAGTTGAAAGAATTCAGTTATATATAATTTTTTTGGTGATCTAGTATCTGTTTGAGATGTAAAAGGAGGTTTGACTTAAAAATTTTTAGGTGCCTACGCGGTTTTGGGTAATTGCCCAATTTAGAAATCTAATTGTGTTTTTTGACGCGTTCAAATCAAAGAAAGAAAGGTTCGTTTGAGTTTTGAGTTCTGAGTTTTGAGGTGTTGAGGCTTAAGGTCCCCTTCAATGAAGATAGATTCCTTTGTTTCTGGTGATGTTGAACTGGGTATTAGATAGTTTGGCAAAAAAAAAGATCAGTCACATAAGATTCCATCTTGAACCATAACTGTACAACCTTCAAAATTCTAATTCTTAAACCTTTCACTATTGACACTTAAAATTTCTGTCATCCATATTGACACTATCATTTTCTGTCATTTGAGTTTTTGCTGGCAGAATTATGGTGTGTCGCTAATGCTTTGTCAAAATTTACAACACAGAAATTTAATAACAACATATAACATCTTCATCACAATTAGTACACAACTTCACAAATGACTAGTATATTGAAACATTCAAAGAAATCTGGAACTACTCAAATTGTTTTCCCTATAAAGCCAGATGAAACTACCAAAGATAAAGCTACTACTGATAAAGAAGGTATTGATTATTTAAAGGATTATGAAAAGCTTAAAAAGGAATTCGAATTTGTTGAATCAAGATCAATTGAAATATTTACTGAATATACTAATGTTAGACAAGAATATAAATCATTAAATTATAAAATAAAATCTTTATTAGATTTATTCGCTCTAACAAATGATTATGATGATGATAATGAATGTGATGATGAATATATGGAGAAATTAAGATTACAAAGAATAATTGAAAATAAACCTGAAGTTTCAAATATTTTAAACCAATTATTATCAAATATAGATTTAGATAAACCATTTAATTCAGATATAACGAAAAATGATGAATTAGAGAAAGATGGACTTGATTTTGAATCTTTATATCAATCTTATAAATCATTACCAGATTTTCAATCAGACTCAATTATTGAAACAAATCCTCAATTATATTCTTCTTGGTTTAAAAGAAATTTCCCAAAATTATTAAATAAAAATATTATTTTAAAAAATGATTTACCAAATTATAAAGTTTTACCAATTAGTTTAAATAAAAAAAGGTCAATTACTGAAGTTGAAAATGAAAATCATAATAATAATAATAATAATAATGAATCAACTCAAAGTAATAATGATTCAAATGGTTTAAAAAAATTAAAAACAAATTCAAATACTGTAATAGAGACTAATCAAGAAATTACAAAAGATTAATTATATAGGGTTAATAAAACAATTTATTTTAGGGGCATCAACATTAACATTTTATATTTTTTTTTTTTAAAACAAATATTTCGATTGATCATACAAATAAATTAATTAAATTTAAATTCCAAGAATATAAATGTATAAAAAATATTTAACATAATTAATTATAAGAGTATTATACCAACAGCAAAAGTAAAGCGAAGCAAAAAAAAAAAAAAAAAAAAAAAAAAAAAAAAAAAAAAAAAAAAAAAAAAAAAAAAAAAAAAAAAAAAAAAAAAAAAAAAAAAATAAAAAAAAAAAAAAAAAAAAAAAAAAAAAAAAAAAAAAAAAAAAAAAAAAAAAAAAAAAAAGAAACAAAAAGCTCATTATCATTATCATTATCATTAGAGTATTAATCAAAATTTATTGATTAATATCTTTATTTGTTTTCTTTCTTAATTGTCATCATCTTGTTATTTCTATTGATAACCATTATTGTTATTATTTTTTTGACGTTGTTTAAGTTCAGCAGAACATCTATTATTGGCTTGAATATTAGCCTCCAGTCTTGAAGTACCATTTTGAAGTAATGGTAAAATCATATGAATAAAAAAATCATAATAATTCATAATATATGATGCAGCAATTTGACCTGCTCTCTTTTTATTTGTTGATGTAGCTGATGCAATTGGAAATTTTGAAACTAAACATGTCACTTTAACTTCTGAATTACTAACTTTTGATGTAACATATTCAGCTGGTGATAATCTATCTTTAATTAAATGTTGATTTAATCTTTCTTTACTTGAATTATCAACTGGATCATCTTCACCTATTATTGGTGCTGAATGAATTGTTTGATCTGCTTCATTCAATTCTCTTACAAAATCTGGATTAGTAAATCCTGTTGGGATCTTACTTGTAGCTGTTAAAGCACCAGAATTTAAACCTTGATAACTATTATTATGATTCATTAATGCAGATGCAGTTACATTTCCATTTAAATTAACTAATGATGTTGAAATTTCATTAACGTTATTTGAACCCATATTTGGTCTTATTATATCTGATGGTGATTGACTATGTGAATGAACATATGAATATCCTGTTGTATTATTTAAACCAGTAGTTACAAATCCCGAATTTGGTGTACCGGCATTTTGATTAAATCTTAGTAAATTTGCTACACCATTTACATCAGCATTATTATTATTATGACCATTATTAGTAGCATTAGTATTGTTATTGTTACTAACTGTTGATTTGAGTCTTTGATCCTCTTTTAATAATAAATCAATAATAGATTCAATATATTTTGGATTATATTGAATTGATGTAGCAATTTTCAGTTCAGCATCTTCAACAGTTGTATTTGATGAATTTGAACCAACTGAAATAGTATGGTGAATCCCTGCAAATGCTTCAACAACATAAGTTGGAGGTTTTTGTGTAGTTTGAAAAATAACTCTATAATCAATATTACCAAAACGTTTATTTATTTCATGTTTTGAAGTATCATCAACATTACTATCATTAAATTGTTGTAATAATGGTTCAACTAAAACTGTTAACCAAGTTGTAATTGTAGACATTTCAACATTGTCCATCTTTAATCCACCAACATAAGCATAAAATGCTTCATGGGGTCTGACATGATTAGGACAAAGACTATAATGTCTTGCCCACATATCAGCAACTCTCGAACTTTCAACATATTTTAATAGTTCTAATGGTTCTTCTGGTGCAAATCTTTTATTAACTAATTCTGCAATAATTTGGTTATAAACTCTATTACCATAAATTGAAAACCAATTTAAATCATCACCATTTGAAACAGTTTCTAAGATTCTTCTATTTGAAATAGTTGGAATAGTTGGACAAAAATATTGGAAATTCTTAATGAAGTTTTGCATAATATCATCAGTAAAAGTTTGAAAGATTTCTTCTCTTTCTAATTCTTCAAACCCTTTCGGTTCAGGGTATGGCTTACCATTTTCATATAATGATAAAACTTGTTGAAAATTTGGTAATTCATTATTATCTAAAAGTTTTTTAAGTTTTAAACCAAATGTAATATCACCATTTCCTAAAAAGGATAATATATGTGGATCAACAATTGCATCTTTTGCTATTTCAACTTCTCCAATTGTTGGAAAATTACTAACTTCTTTGATCGATTGAAGTAATGTTAAAACATTATATTGCATAGTTAATAAATTATCTATAGTAAATTTACTCTCTGAATCATCAGCTAATTTCTTCTTTGTTGAATGAATCAATTCCCAAATCTTATCATCAGTAATATCCTCTAAGATTATATCATTGTCTTCTGACGTTGTCATTGTTTCTTGTTATAAAACTATTTTACATTTATTCTAGGGGATTTTTATGTCTTTGTTGTTTGTAATTTGTAGCAAAAATATGAATTCAGATGTATTCTTCAAAATTTTAGATCAGTTACTTTGAATTCCGAGGGATGAGAAATAGAATACATAACTAATAGTAATTATACTAACAATTATTAGATGTATATCTTACAATTCTATCGTTTATTTGATGGATATAGATTAATTGATACCTTTAGTTTAGTTTAGACTATATATAGTTTCGAATTAGAATAATCCTTACTTAAGATTTCAATAAGTTCCGACTTTAAAGAAAATAGTTGGTTAAGGTGAAAGACCTACAGAGTACAATCTACTTTTTTATTAAGGATATATTACCATAGATATTGGGCAATTAACAATAAATACACAAAGTTTATATAGGAAAAATATAAAACTTTCAATGTTCTTCTGTTGTGATAAAATTTTTTTTGTTAACAAAGTTATCAATTTGATCTTTGTAAGGTTCACTAATAAGTGATTTCTTTTGTTGATTATTATGTTTTGATGGTTTATTTAAATCGCTTTTATTATAAATACTAATCAAAATATTTAAAAACAAAACTAAAAAGAAATAAATAAGTTTTAAAACATTAAGAGGAATAAATGAACCAATACTCCAAATAATTGTTTTACAATAAATTGGAATTCTTATAAATAATAAATCAACAATTGGTCTTGATCTTAAATCAAATCTATTCAAAGAATTAGTATTTGTTAATTCTCTCATTATTTCATCATTAATTTTATATCTTTGTTCATAATTAATTTCCTCATTATTATATAACTCCATATTATCAGTCATTAAAGGGAATAAATTTCTAAATCTATTAAAAGAATTAAAAAAATGATTATGAGATATTAAATGTTCATCAAAAGAAGTCATATCAGGATTTTTTGTTTTTAAAGAAGTACTTTGATTAATTAGATAAGTTGGTTGTTTCTTTCTTAATGGTACACCATGAAGTGATTGATTTTCAATTAAAGCAGTTGATGTATCAATTTTGTTATCATGAGATGCAAGGGATTCATTTTGAGTATTGATCATTGTTTGATATTCTTCTTTAGGATTAAGATTTGATTCATGATGAGATATATAATCTTCACAATTACTTTCAGGAATTATATGCATTGTTAGTTTTTCTTGATGATCAAAATCTTTATTCTTTAAATATGGGGAATCTAATACTATTTCATTTAAAGCATTAAGTTTATTTTGAAAGTTAATATTCATTTCAATTATTTCCTTTTCTAAAATTTTAAACCTTTTATTTATAAGGGAATTATTATTATACTCATTAATTGGTGATGATGCTTGAACTCTGGGATTATTATTATCAATATCACTATTTGATTTATTATTTAACTTATTATTTAATTCAATAACTTGATTTTCCAACTTTGTTAACCTATCAACAAATTCAAATACATTTGATTCTGTATCAATATTTTCTTCTTTATCTTCAAATAATGGATTATAAAGTTTGGGTGCAATTGAATGAAAATATTTTTCTGTTGATTGATCTATTGATGCAGTTGATTGTTGAATAAAATCTGATAATTGAATTAAAACCCTAACAAGGCCAGCAGATATGAAAACACCAATATTTAAATCACTAAATATTAGATTATCTTCATTCTTATTGTTGCCAATTATAGTTATGTAATTTCTTGAAAGATAAAGAACATAACCAGCAATAAAAGGTGTTATTAAACATAGTATAAAGGAAATAATTGACTGAATTGTAAGTATTGTAATACTATTTGTAGTAAACTTTTTCCAATTTGAAATTTCTTTTGAATCATTAAAATTATTCAAATCTTCATAAATTAAACTTGGTTCCATCATTGTTAATAATTTATGTTTAGTATTAGTAATTTGATTATACCATCTCCAGGGCCAATCTAATAAAAATTTTATAGCCCAAGATAGAAGAAGTATTGAGAAAAGATCAATCATTAGACTTGAAGGATCAACTAACATTTTACCTTCATCATCATTAAATTTAAAATTGATAAAATTTAGAAGATTAATATTGTTAGTAATGTATAATAATTTGATAGTTGAAGGTAATACAATAATTAAGATTGGTAAAAATTTGATAAAAAGACGATACTTGTTATGCGCAGATAATGTTAGTTCATGAAGACTATTCTGTAATAATGAAGAAGGAGATTGAATATCTGATAGAGAAGAGATTGAACCACTTTTTAATTTTGTATCGAATTGAGATTTCTCGTTTAAAGTATTGGTGTAATCAGAACTTGAATCATTATCATTGAATGTGAATGATGAAGACCGACTGATATTATTCGTTTTGAGGTTTAAAATTGGTGTTGAATCTGTAATCATGTTTAAGTATAACTTGAAAACAATAATAGAAATAGTTTAACCGCCAGATCAAGGTGATTAGATCTAGTTACATGTATAATTAAGTAGCTAAGTGTGATTGAGAAGTGTAGAAATGTAAAGCTAACCAATTTCAAAGACCAATGGTTACACTCTTTGTGACTGAACCAAAACCAATATCGAATCAAGAGTATGGGTGAAGGAACAAACTGAATTTAAGTGGCAAACATTTTTTTTTTTAGTAAATTTAAGGGATGTTTGACTTTCTGAGGGTGAAGGTGATTAAAGAGGGTGTCTGAAAGGAAAAGCTTTAGATGATTAACTTAAGAATAGATCAATACTCAACTTAAAATATATGATAGTAGTTCGATCTAAGTATTAACATCACAACTAATAGATGGAAATCATATTTATAATTCTATCTGGTCAAACTAACTATATATATAAATATATGGGATCTTTGTTAAGTATGTAAATTTTTTTTCTTTGGTGTAAGAATTTTAGCCCTAACTCAAGTCAGGTGATGTGTTAGGGCTTTCTTTTTTAAATCCGAAAGTGACTGCTAAAATGTTCGGATGTTCTTATAATCTGTCTTCGTTCTTTTTTTTTTGCTGGAAAAAAAAATATAACTAAAATTTTGATGGCAAAAAAAAAACTTATTCTTAGAAGTCACATTAAAAGTCAAGGGAATCAAATTCAAGATGGTACGTTTTAACATATATATGAAGATATGAACTTAAATTATTGAAAAACATCATACATTAATGAAATATAAATGAACTGTACAAAAGGAACGATACTACTCCCTTTAAAATTGAATGATTTACTGTTGGAAATTGAAAATTGAGAAATCCTAATATAAAAGAAATTTTGAACTAAAATATATCTTAAACGTTTAGAACTATCCTTTACAATACTTATACAAGATTATAAATACATTATATCAAGTTTATACAAAAATCACCTTTTGAAACGTCACTTTACAGCATGAGATATTGATCTTTGAAACTAGGTCATCTGATCAAAGGAGCTTAGATCATCACCATCCAAATTAATACTACAATCATAAATAAAACTGATATTAAAAACAAACAGTTCATACTGAATAATATATTTTATTAATTTTTATACATTTGTTATCAATATTTTAAAGTTCATACCCATCTTAAGTCATTTTATAATAGTTTTACTAACATTGAAATTTTTTTTCATTCTTATAGGTTTTAGTTCAAGATTTATTACACCCAACTGCTGCTTCAGAAGCTAAGACACATAAATTAAAGACTTTAGTCCAAGCTCCAAGATCATACTTCATGGATGTTAAATGTCCAGGTTGTTTACAAATCACTACTGTCTTTTCCCATGCCCAAACTGCTGTTACCTGTGATGCTTGTGCCACTGTTTTAACTCAACCAACTGGTGGTAAGGCCAGATTAACTGAAGGTTGTTCATTCAGAAGAAAATAGATTATTCAACAAAATTTAAAATTAAAGGTCCATTAGACTATTTATCAAATAAATATATATCAACTAATGTCATGTTTTTGTTTTAATGAAAAAAAGGAGAATCTTATTTTTTTAGGCAATCGAAAAGTTTTATTTACATTTTATTTACCCCCATCATCATCATTATATATTTCTGAATAATTAAGGAAATACTTATTCTATTTTTGCAATTATAACTTTTGGTATTTAGGTAGATGACTATCGTAATTGAACTTTGTAATATAGGCTCATTTAGGTTTCCAAAAAAATTTAATCTTACAACGTTAATGTAGTTATAAAATAATATGTAATAACATGCCATCTTCCATCTCAAAACACTAATTTAATTTAGCTTTCATGCAGTACAATAGTTTTTCAACATAAAAGAAGTATTCAAACGAATTTTTTTTTCTTCTTTGGTTATTTTTTTTTTTTTTTTTTTTTTTTTTTTGGTTCCTGAAAAAACTTCTTGAAAATAAAATAACAACTGCATATTTAGAAAAATAAACACAGAAAGTAATTGAACATTTGAATTCAATTTTAACAACCATTCACATCCTCACATCAAACAAAGACTCAGACTAAAGGACAACTACAGTATTCAAGAAAAAAGCACTACGTGGTTCTTATAGAGTACTTAGAAAGATTTCTTTTCAAGCATATCACTTGTCTTCCCAATTTTATATCTCTTTAAAAAAGTTGAAATAAAAGTAAAAAGGGGTCTTATTAAAATTATACTGGTATGAACATAGGTTCAGTTTCTTACACATCACCAACTAAGCAGTTATCAATGTTTGGAGCTAGACCAACACCACCGCAGGTTCCCATAATCAACACAGGAAGAGATAGTCCAAGAAGAATCTGGGTAAGGAGACCTGGAGGAAGTCCTACTTCTTTATATGTCAAATCTCAAGATTTTATTGATGATTTAAAAACTTTAATATTAATGAAGTTTCCTACATCTTTAGCTAAATTTTGTGATCCATCAGAAATAGTAATAGCTTTGGATACAACAAATCTACAAACTTCAAGTATAATAGCATCACCTATAGTAACATCAGCAACTTCAGCATTACCACCAATAAGCCAACTTAATTCAGCAATTTCAACAAATGTTAATAGTAATCAAAATAATAGATTCTTAGTACCTAATAATAATAGTTCAAACAATAGTTCAAACAATAGCTTCACTTCACCATTATCACCAATGCCAATATCTGTAAATAAATTAAATAATTTTAATTTTAGTAATGTTAATAAATTATCAAATGATCATAATTTAAATTCACCAAGAATTTTATCAACTTCACCTCCAAATGGAATAATAACTTTTGAACCAGATAAACCTGTTTTCCAAATTTTGGATCATTATTTCCCAAATGGTATGACAATAGATACCCCTTTTATAATTGAAATATCAAAACCTTTAGACAATAATAATATCAATAATCAAAGATCTTTTACAGCACCTTTACAAGAAGATAAAGAATTGGGTGTTGATTCCTTTGATGATTATACTTATAATAACAATTCAGCTCCAAGTGCATATAACAGAAGAATGAATTCATTACCAAATCAAAACTCTGCTCTAATGAATATGAATAGTGCAAATGTTCCAAATAGTTCAATTCATAGAAGATCACAATCAAATCCAGTTTCAGAATCTCAAAATCCAGGTGTTATACTTTTACCAAAAGGTTATGATGCTGGATCATCAAGAAGAATGAGACAATCAGAATCTATAGAAAGTGTTGGTCTTTTGAATAGAGCTATGTCACCAGCTACTATTGATTCTATTAATTCTAACAATACTAATGGTAATAAGAACAATGGTAATAATAATTTTAATGAAGATGGGAAATATAAGAATTTATCACAAAGTCCAAACGATAATAATTACTTTCCAACAAAACAAGTTACTAAAAATGCAAAGGGAACTGATAAGAAAGATACAATGGCCAAAGTTTTACCAAGTATCAATGTATTAATCGTTGAAGATAATTTAATCAACTTAAGAATTTTATCAAATTATTTAAGTAGACATAGAATTCATTATGATACTGCTAAAAATGGTCAAGAAGCTTTGGATAAATGGAGAAAGGGTGGGTTTCATTTGGTTTTAATGGATATTCAATTACCTGTTTTATCAGGTATAGATGCAACAAAAGAAATTAGAAGACTAGAAAAATTAAATAAAATTGGTGTTTTTGCAAATTCAGAAATTAATCATCTTGCTGCTCTATCTGATGAAGAAACTTTGGATATTAAGGTATTTAGATCACCAGTCATCATTGTTGCTTTAACTGCAAGTAATTTAAAACAAGATAAACAAGAAGCTTTAGCTGCAGGTTGTAATGATTATCTGACTAAACCTGTTAATTTAGATTGGTTATTAAATAAGATTACTGAATGGGGTTGTATGCAAGCATTAATTGATTTTGATGGTTGGAAATCAGGTGAAAGAATGACAAATATTACAGCTGCTCTACCATCGCTTACAAGAAAGAGGTCCTCTAAAAGGGTTGTTCAACAAGATGATTCACATAAGTTAGAACCAAATCAAGGTACTATTGCAAAACGTAAAAGTTCTGAAAATATTAAAAGTACTAATAAGCTCATAGCTAATGCATCTATCACTAATCATAACAGCAATTTCAATTCTGATGGTTCTAGTAATAATAGCAATAATAATAACAATTAGAACTCTATTTCTTATATCATTTTTTAAAAAAAAAAAAATTTACATTTTACGTTTATGTTTATGTTGTTCGGTTTGCTTTTCTGCTTTAGTATTCACAATGTTTTATAATAATAATAATAATAATGTTGTTTAGTTTATGGTACCCAAATTTCAAAGACTATATTAATTAATTACAGAAATATATTTTGCATGTAAACTGAGTAGAAAAAAAAAAAAAAAGAAATAGCTAAAGTATACTTTCTGGACTAAATGCATAATGGTGATCTATTGATTATATGGATGAAAATTAATTGATCAACATGAATTCATTAAATTTTAAAAATAGGATAATATCTATGAAATCCCTTTTCTTCTGTGACAAGTTTTGTACCATTAGAACTTTTATTTGATTTGATACTTAATGAAATTCCAACAGAACTTCTTTGTAAGTCTTTAAACCAAGAGATCCATGATTCTTTACTTAATCTCATACTTGATGCTGGATCATCATTTTCAATTTTTTCGATGATTGATTTTATATTGACAGTAATTTGTTTCATTAAATCAGTTTCATTGGATAATGAAACACTGTTAATATCATTCAAATATTCATCATATGTTGGACATGCAGGTACTCCTACTGAGGAATAAGGTTTCATTCTAAGACCAAATAATAAGGATTTATTAGTGAACTCAAAATTTGGTGTTTTACAAAATCCTTTATCTTCTAAGACTGATATATTTATCAATTGTAAATGATTTAATAAATCAAGTACTTTATATTGTGAAATTAACATTTCAATTTTTTCATTAATTATTTTAAGTTTTGGTAATACAAAATCTCTCTTCATTTCATATTTTGCTTTATATTTTAACTTTGTATCGCCTTTCTTTTTAGATAAATTAACCTTCATTTTCTTTATAGTTGCAATTTTATAATTATTTGAAGAAATTATTCTATTTAATAATAGAATAGCTTGAGTTGTCAAATAACTAGCATACCAATAAATTGATTTATATTCCCATGGTTTATATAAATTTAATTCAAAACCTCTTAATACAACTTGAATCATAATATCTAATTTTTGGTATAATAACCATGATGAAATTGGTAAAACTAATGACATATTATTATTGAATTGGAAGGTATCAGCTATACCAAAAACTTCTGATAACTCAGATTCAAGTTTTTCTGATGTTGCTTGTAAAGAATCAAATAAAACTATCATTCTTGATAAATATTGTCTTTGACGACAATTGTTTTGACTTGACATATTATACCATTCGAAATATGCTTTACTTATCTCATCTAATAATTGTGAGACTTTTTGTTTGACTATTTCATTGTCAGACAAAAATAGTTCACTATCTGTGCAAGTTAAATGAACCAAATCATCATATAATAACTCTGAGAAATCAACACCACCTAAAACTGTTCTATCATTTCTAATTAAAAATAGTTGAAAGAACGCTCTTGGTATAACATTTATATTTCTATGACTGAAATCAATACAAAACGATCTTATTTCATCAACATTTGTTTCTTGGAGGATATTAAAAAGGTAAATAAATTCAGTTACAATCTTTTTCAATAAATCAAGACCTTCTGTAGTTGGAATTAGTAAATCTTTTCTTGGTGATCTATTATCTAATGTTTTTTGTAAATTATAACTGAAAACACCAGGAATATTAGGGATTGAATTTAAATATTCAAATTCTGAAATTAGATCAGTAGTATCTGATAAAGTTGATTTTAAAGGACTTAAATCAAGTTGATCCTTGTTTTGAATTGAAACTTCTAAATATTCTGATATTGCAAATAGATTCATGACAACTGTTAAAATTTTCTTTAATAACTCAGAGTCTTTCTCGTCCTTGAAATTTGAATTTAAAAATAAAATTGATGATTGGATTAGTTCAATTATTTCAGATGGTTCAACTAAAGATAATATATCAAGGTTCATTGCTTGAGTATTTATATCTTCTTCTTCACATACTACACCAGTTCCACCAAGTGTTGTACATATTTTAACAAAATGTAATACACCTAGGACAACAGCTCTAAATACCTTGTGTATCAGTTGAGACTCTAAAGAATTATCTATTGGATTACCAAATGTGCAACTTTCAAGGCCTTTATTAGGGTTTTTGGTATGGTTCATTAATAAACGTTGAACATAGTGATTACTCAATACTGTTACAGATAGAGCATTGTTATCAAGCCATATGAATACAGATCTAAGCAATCTATCTGATAAACCCAATACTTCTTTTAATGATCTTCCCTGATTTATATCTAACTTGAGTTCTTCTGGTGTCAATTGAATTAATCCTGAATCTAATTTAGGATTCATTATTTCCAATGCATGTGTGCCCTCGAATAATGAGAAATGCGGGCTCTTTATTATCACATCATTCTTCAAACTTTTTGTCTTTTCTAACAACAAATCAGTTATGTCAACATAGTCTTTCTCATTTATAGAAAGGTCTTCCAAATCTAAATAAAAGAGATGTTAGTGAATTTTATTAAAATAATTCACTCTATCCACAATATACATACTACTTGAAAGGAAATCACTGGTCATCCCAATTGGTGATCTAATATGTTGATTTATTGATTGGTTTGTTTCAACTTCTAACTAATTGTAATTGTTGGCTTTTTTGTTAACGAACATAGACTTCCTATTCTGGAAGCAAAAGTGTATTCTGCTGTTCATTGGATTTTTTGACAGGAAAAATAAAATAAAGAAAAATTGAAACTATCTATAAAACTCCTACAATCAACATAGATTCAATGGCTTTAGAGAATAAGAAAAGAAATCAGCCTTCTAAATCACCAAATAGTGATAAGAAGAAGCAGAAGAAGGATGATTTAAAGAATGATTGGCCTCAATGGTTAAAAGAACTAGATACAATTCATTTTAGATTAAATACTTATTTTACATTCTTATCATCTAGAAAACATATAATAACAAAGTTTGATACAGTTAAACCGCCAGTAGAAAAAACAATAGGTAGACCTTTGGAGTATATTGATGTTGCAAAACTTGTTGCATTGTTGCCTAATGGCATTCTTTTTCATTATGTTGATGAAAATCAATTAAACGTTGAAAAGAAGAAGTATGATTATCAAAAAGGATTTATGCAAAAAGATATAGATATGTTTAAGCTTAAAGATATAGAAGCAACAAAGCAAGAACTTATATTTGAGTTTATCGATGGTGATCTTTCAAAATCAAAATCAAAATCCACATTTTATACAGAAATGAAGATGCCAGTATACACCCCAGAATCAATGAAGAAACTTATAGCAAAGAGAGATTCAAAATTCATAGAAGCTGCTAATGAATTTCTGAAAGATTGTTTAGAAAAGAATGTTGATCCAGAGACAACACTTACTGAGTTAGCTCAAGATTATATTCCTAAATCAAAAGAATTTGAAGATCCAATCCAACAAATGATTGCAAATAGAAGAGTTGGACCTGGTGGCGAAAGACCACCAATTCCAGAAATGCTTGAAATAATCAAAACTACAAATTACAAAGATCAAATCAAAGGTTCATTTGTATTACCTGAACGTGAAGCCAAATATGAAGATCTTGATTTTGAAATATCAGAAAATTTGAAAGAAGCTATAGAAATAAAAGGTTTTTATTCTCATCAAGCAGAAGCATTAAATGCCATTAATAAAGGACAAAATGTTATTGTTTCAACTTCAACTTCCTCTGGTAAATCATTAATCTATCAAATCCCAGTATTAGATGTTTTAGAAAACATAGCAGGTACTACTGCGATGTATATATTTCCAACAAAGGCATTGGCACAAGATCAAAAGAGATCATTTCAGCAATTAATGAATAAGATGTCAATTAAATCATTAGCAGAAACATTTGATGGTGATACTGAATCAGAAGATAGAAGAACTATTAAACACAATGCAAGAGTTATCTTTACCAATCCGGATATGTTGCACTCGAGTATTTTACCAAATCATCAATCGTGGAGACATTTTCTATTGAACTTAAGATTTGTTGTCATTGATGAATTACATACATATAAAGGTCTTTTTGGGTCACACGTTGCTCTAATTATGAGGAGATTAAGAAGAGTTTGTGAATTTTTAGGTAATTATCAAATGCAATTCATTTCCTGTTCTGCAACCTTAAAGGATCCAGTCAAGCATATGAGAAATATTTTTGGTATCCATGAAGATCAAATCACACATATTGATGAAGATGGATCACCTAGTGGACAAAAGCATTTAGTTGTTTGGAATCCTCCTTTAATCAACAACAAAGATGTTATGGCAGGCAGAGAGAATTTTATTAATGAATCAGCTAAAATATTGGTTCAATTAGTTTTAAACAATGTGAGAACAATTGCATTTTGTTATGTTCGTCGTGTTTGTGAATTGTTAATGAAAGAAGTTAGAAATAAATTTCTTGAATTGAGAAAACCAGAATTAATTTCACAAGTTATGAGTTATAGAGGTGGTTATTCAGCATCTGATAGAAGAGAAATTGAAAGAGAAATGTTCCATGGCAATTTATCGGCTATCATCTCTACAAATGCTTTAGAATTGGGTATTGATATCGGTAATTTAGATGCAGTTTTGATGTGTGGTTTTCCTTTATCATTATCAAATTTCAATCAACAAAGTGGTAGAGCTGGTAGACGTAATAAAGATTCACTAACTTTAGTGGTTGGATCAGATTCCCCTGTTGATCAACATTATATGGCACATCCGGATCTTCTTTTAAAGAAAGAATACCAAGAATTAGTTTTGGATTTTGAAAACACATTGATTTTAGAAGGTCATTTACAATGTGCAGCTTTTGAAATACCTATAAGAAATGTTGACTCTAGATTCTTTCCAAACATGGATAAAGCATTATACAGATTAGATAAAGAAAATGATGAATATCATACTACCAACCGTTACTTACCATGGCCTCCTAAAATGGTTTCAATTAGAGGTATTGAAGAAGATCAATATGCTGTTGTTGATATAACTAATAATAGAAATATAGTTATAGAAGAGGTTGAAGCTTCGAGAACCAGCTTTACTTTATATGAAGGTGGTATATTTATTCATCAAGGTTATCCATATTTGGTTCGTGAATTTAATTCAGAGGACCATTATGCCAAAGTTGAAAGAGTGGATGTTGATTGGGTCACAAGTCAAAGAGATTTTACTGATGTTGATCCAAAAGAAATTGAAATGGTTAGATCTTTAAATGGTAGTGATGTCCCTGTTTATTTTGGTAAAATATTGACAACAATAATTGTATTTGGTTTCTTCAAAGTTGATAAACAAAAACGTATTTTAGATGCAGTTGAAGTTCATAATCCACCAATCTTAATACACTCTAAAGGTATATGGATTGATATTCCCAATATTGCACTTGATTTGATCAAATCAAAACGTCTTAATGCTGCTGGAGGTATTCATGCAGCTCAACATGCTATTATGGGTCTTCTTCCTCTTGTTATTGTTGCAGGTGTTGATGAGATTCATACAGAGTGTAAAGCACCAGAAAAAGAATTTGCAGAAAGACAAACTGCTAGAAAGAGACCAGCACGTTTGATTTTTCATGATGCTAAAGGTGGTAGACATGGATCAGGTTTGTCCATTAAAGCTTTTGATCACATTCAAATGATCTTGGAAGATGCTTTAAAAAGAGTTTTGGAATGTCCTTGTGAATATGGCTGTCCTGATTGTGTTGCAGCTGCATTTTGTAAAGAAAACAGTTTAGTTCTTAGTAAACCTGCTTGTTTGATCATTTTATATACTATTTTAGGGAAACAGTTTAATTTAGATGATATTTTAGATGGACCTGAACCCAATATGCCAGAGATAAACACAGAAACTATTGTTCCAGCTGGTCTTCCTGTGAAGTTCTCACCTGATGTTTTGGTAATTGATGTTAGAGAAGCTGAAAAGCCATTAACAAAAATTGAAGATGATGGTGTTAGATTAGTATCAGTTAGAAAAGCATATTCAGATTTACAACCCCTTATTGAGGAAGAAAAAGAAGATGAGATAGCGGTAAAACTAGAGACAGAAGAAAATAATGATTTTAATGATAATGATGACGAATTTTTACAATTATAATAAATATTAGAAATTTCATATTCTTTTATAGTCATAAAATCCGTAGTTATATATTTGTTTTTTGGTCATTCATCATGAAACAATTGTAATAATACACACATAAATCTATCATTCATTTGGACATATCATAAAAAATCATCCTCTAAAATCAGGTTTTATTGAAAGCTTTCTAGTCAACATGGATGGTTTTCTTGCCAATGACATCTTTCTTCCTAAATTACTTTGTTTTTTCATTGTTTTAACGTTAACAGCTGGGACATCATAATCATCAATATGACGTTCAACTGGTACTATTTCATTTGAATTTGAAGAACCAGATGTCTTAGAAGTACCATTAGTTGATGAACTCATTACTCTAGTACCTAAAGAAGGTCTTGGGCTAAGTAACGCTGAATGTGATCTAGCAGAAGTATTTGGTAATAATTTTCTCTTTGTTAATCTAAATACTTGACCAACAGGTTTTAAATAAATTGATGATAATGTACCAATGTTTAATTCTAATTCTTCTAAAATCATTGGATCTAGTTTTTCATGTTCATTAGATATTATAGGTAATTCAGAACTTATTAAATCACTAGCAGTACCTGGGAAACGATCTTGAACTGATAATAATCTCCAATAAAAGAATGCTCTATCTCTAACATCAGGATTATTAACTTCTTCAGTTGCCCACTTCAATACTTTAATTGTTAATTTTTCATAAGTTTCAGGATTTTTTATAAATAATTTAACAATTGCTGTTAAAGAAACTAATTGAATTTCAATTGGATCTTCAACAAAAGTATATGTTAAATCAGCTGATAAAGATTCAGGTTTTTTAATCTTATCAGAATATTCACCTATTATCCAAATTAATGCAGCTCTTGAATCACGTTCCTCTATAAAATCTGACCGTTTTATGATTTCTGGTATTATATCATCAAATTTAGATTTATATCTTCTTAATATATTTTTAAAAACAACAACAGCTTCTTGAATAATATAATCAACATCATTTTGAATTAAATCTAATAAAACATCAACACATTGATCTGCTGCACTATCTAATTTAACAGCTAAATTACCAATAGCTCTAATAGCCTTTCTTGACATTTGAATATCAACTTCAGTTGCATACTTTGATAATTCTTCTAAAACGATTAAAAGATTTAAATCACTTGCTAATAAATATATTATTTCTAATTTTGAATCTTTAATATAAATTAAATCATCATAATTACAAAAGAATAATGTAACATCAAATGGAATTAATTTTGGTTTACTTAAAATTAATAGAAGAACATTTCTTAAAATTAAAAATTGAATTTCAGGGGGTTTTGATAATAATGAAGTTAATGAATTTGCTAATTTCCTTGGAATATATTCTTCAATATGATCAACAAAATTTAATAAATACATTAAAATTTTAAAAGCATTTAAAACAATTGAAGAATTTGCATGTTGTAAATAAGGAATAATTTTATCAATTAATATTGAAGCATCATCATGAGTTTCCGGTATATAATTAATTATAGAATTTAGAACTGAAGCTTGTGACCATTCATCAACTTTTGGTAAAATATCAATTAAATTTAGAGCATGTTTTTTATTTATTGTTAAACTTAAATTTAATTCAACATTTGATTTTTCAATTATATCAATTAAAACTGTTAAACATGCAGCAACAACTATTGGACTTGAATCATTTAAAGCATGATTTAATTTATCAATAAACCCTTCTTTTATAACTAAAGAAGGATTTTTTTCAAATAGAGAAGCAATTGAATAAGCAGCAGTTTTTCTAAGATAAGGATTTTTATTCGTTAAATATTTATTTATTGGATCAATTGAAGCATATGAAAATTCTTTTAAAGGTATTAAAGAAATACTTTTTAAGGCTAAAGCAATAATTGTTGAATCATTTTTAGAAGAATTTAAATCTTTTTCAATTATTTGAAGAGCTAAAATTGCAGAATCTTGTTTAAAAATTGAATAAGTATTAATATAATGATAACACATTCTTTTCATTTCAATATCATTAATTTCAAAAAAATTTAAAACAGAATCAAATAAATTAATCATATCAAGATCACCCATTGATAAATTAGCTATTATCTTTCTCATTATAATTTTTTTCTTATTAAGTGAAGTATTTTGATTTAAATTCTTTTTATAAAGATGTTGTAATTCTTGTTGAATTTCACTAGCTCTTAGCTATATTATAATAGGACTTTGTTAGTTAAAAAATTCAGTGATAAAGAGAGATAAAGAAGCGAGAACATACCTTTGTGAATAGCCTGTGTTCACTCATTGTTTTCAACCCTATTTTAGTTACAATGAATTCCCAATTCTTCACCTATACTTTATTGTATTTTATCAAGTTGTTTTTATTGATTACAAGACAACAAATTTTAATAATAAATCCGAAATCCGACTTTAAATTCACGTGATTTTGAGGTCGGAATTCATAAAAAAATGGGGGGTTTTTTTTGTTTTTTTTTTATTTTTATTTTTCTAGAAAAGAATTTAAAAAGGATTTATTTCCTTACTTTTGATATCTTATTTCTAATCTTTAACTACTATTAACAAAATATAGACTAGAAAGATGAAGTTATCGTATTCAATTATAGTATTATTATCCTCCACAGTTTTTGCCAAAAGAGTTTTTGATTTGAAAGGTTTACAATCAAACATTGAAGCTAAGGCAAAGAGAGATTCAAATGGTTATATAACGACTCCAGAAGAGATTAGAACTGTTGTTATTGATAATTTTAAAGATAAAGATGAAGATGATGTAAAAAAAGCTAGAGTTGTTGATCAAGATTTTTTATATGAATCACCAATTGATATGAATGGACAACAAATTTTTATTCCAAATGGAGAAGAACCACAAAGAGGGCCAACTTTATTAATTTCACCATTATCAATTAATAAAAAGATATCAATATTTGCACAATATGTTAGAGATGATATTGATACAAGTAAAAGAATGAATAATAAAAAATTAAATAGTATAATTTTTGCACCAAGTAATGAAGCAGTTGATTTATTAAAATCAAAACCATGGGAATTTCCAAATAAGATTGATTTTGAAAATGATTCTGAAGAAGAACAAGATATAAAGAGTTCAAAGAATGTTGAAAATTTTATTAAATCACATATTATTGATGAAGAATTATCAATTGTTAAAAGTTTAGAATTTTCAAAAGGTGTTGAATTAACTACAGAGAATGGAAATAAATTAAAGGTTGTTAATGATGATGGTGAATATTATGTTACAATGGCAGAAGAAAATGATTGGGTTAAAGTTGACGAGATTATTACCGTTGATAATGGGGTTGTATTAATTATTGGTAAATGTTTAGTTAGTGTTTAATTAAGTATAAGAAGTAAATGTTTTTTGGTTAGTGTTTATTTAATTAAGTATAAGAAATAAAGGTGTATTAGTGATTTTTTAAAAGTAAGAAATGTATTAAATTAGTATAGCATAGTCATTATTTGTATGTAGCGAGCACACTTAGTTTAAATTTTTTTTGATTGCTAACTGTTAAATACTTCCAAGATCATCATCATTTATGAGTTGGTATAAATATTTCATTTCATTTACCCTTGTATAAATAAATAAACATTGCCTACTGGGCCTATGATGCCCCTCCTTCTAGGCAGAACAGCTAGGCAGAAGAGGAGTAACCGGATTACGCTAAAGTCACGCCACTGAGCCTAGACCCAACTCACTCCTCCTTCCCCCCAAAAAAAAAAAAAAAAAAAAAAAAAAAAAAAAAAATCACACATAAATTAAAATTAAAAATAATCATTCATGTTTTGCCTTCCTTTATTATTTTCAACTAACCGCTATACTTATCTTTAGAATAATGTTCAATTTTAATCAGAACATGTTCAAAACTTCTTCAAATACTGCTGATACTTCTCACATAAACCCTTCCATTTGGGAAAACTTTCAAAATCAAAATTCAACCGACCAAAATGACAGCAAATTTGACACATTTGGGGCCAACATAAATTTTATAAATAATAACAATAATAATAATAATAATAATAACGCCATCGTCAATAAAACAATTGATAGAAGACATACAGAGATTCCAACTTCATCTACAAATACTTGGTGGTCGACCCAATCAAATACTCAATCATTAACTTCTGGCTCTTCAAGCTTCTCCTCTGGTGGCAAATTTATTAGTAATACTAATAATAGTATGAATTGGACACCAAGAAGATTCTCTAGTTCAAATGATGATAATTTAAATTTAGAATTTTCAAATTTGAACTTATCACAATTTAACTCAAATGAACAATCTTTAAATTGTCCAAATTCTTCAAACTCAAATGGTTCAAGTATTTATACTAATTCAACTGCTCCATCAACTGCTAATGAATTTACAAATAATAATTTCATTATGAATCAACAAAAGTTTAACTTATCTCAAAATTCATTTAATAATAATGGAATGAACTTCAATAACAATCAACAATTACAAGACTTTCAATCAATTAATAATAATAATAACAATAATAATAACAATAATAGTAATAGTAATAATAATAAATTCATGACTCAAGAATTACAATATACAACTATTCAAGATTTAATTTCAAAAATTGATTTCTATTTTAATGAATCAATGGGACTTTGTGGTTCTTCAATAACATATTCAAAATTAAAACAAAATTTACCTTCTTTATCAAAATTAAATTCAAATATTATTAATTCTGATAATTATGATGAAAAATTTTATTTGGTTAGTTTTAAATCTGGTAGATTAGATGTCTTTAGTTATAAACAAACTTCAAGTTTAGACCCAATATTTAAAGAAAATAATTTAATCATTGTTGAAGCTGATCGTGGTTATGATTTAGGTAAAATTTTAAATTTATTATCTATTGATGATGCAAGAGTTATTAAAGATATGTTAATTAAAGATCAAATGGCTGCTATTAATACAAATCCTCAAAATAACAATAACAATAACAATAACAATAATAACAACAATAACTCAACTGGTCATAATTTAAATAAAATTAATTTCAAAAAAGTTTCAAGATTAGCAACTGCTATAGAAATTTCAAAACTTTGGATTAAGTTTAATGATGAATTAGAAGCTTTATCAACTTGTTTAAAATTATCATCTACAAGTGGTGCTATTTTAGATCAATCTAATCTTAATAATTTTGGAAATGGTAATGGTATGAACAATTTAAATATTAATGATTTAATTAAAATCATTTCTGCTGAATATCAATATGATCGTAAAAAATTAACTTTTTATTATTCATCAAATAAAAGAGTTGATTTTAGAGTTTTAGTTAAATTATTATTCAAAGTTTTTAGAACAAGAATTTGGATGTGTAATGTTACTAATCCATTAACTGTTTCAAATTTTTTGGTTAATCAAGCAAATTATCAAAATCAATTCCCAGTTGAATTTAATGGTCAAAAGCATTCAATTTCTTCAATTTCTTCTTCTGGTAGTTCAGGTTCTTCCACTAATGATCAAAATATTAATTTAAACTTTAATAATAATATGGATTATATTAATAACAATTATGATTATTATTCATCATCAAGATCAAGACTGGGTTCTATTGAAAGTGTTGAACAACCACAATTATTTTTTCAAACCAATAACAACAACAATATATCACCTTCTAGATCAAATAGATTCAATTCAGTAGGTTCAATTGGTTCTGTTGGTTCAATTTGTTCAAATCAGCAAACTCCTTTATCACCAAAATTTGATTTACAATTTGGTAATTTAAATGAAATTGTTAATAGTAATAATAACAATAATAACCAATTTGATGTTCCAAGATTATATCAATTAGAAAAACAATCATCAATCAATAGTAATAATGATTCAGAATTTCAAACTATTGTACCAAATACTCCAACCACTACTAATAATGGATCATTTTCAAATGGTAGTATGAATTTAACTTTTTCTCCAAAATCAATCTGGAATTAAGAAATAAAAATCAAATTAACATAGAAGTAAAAAAAAAAGAATAGAAACAATTATCAAAATAAATATGCTTAGAGGAGAGCTATGTTTTGAAGGACTATTTCATTATTTATTTTTTACAAAATATAAACTTTATTTAATAAAATTTAGAATTAGAAACAACATCTTTTTATTGGGGGGTTTATCTAGAAACAAATTATAAAATTTAGAATTAAATAAAAATCATTTATAAAATAAAAAAAAAAAATCAATTGAGAGATTTATACATTTTTGTTAATCTCATGGTGTTTATCAATTGCTATTTCAATTCTTCGTGTGGTCATTTTACTTTTTATTTTCTTTATATCTTTTGCTGTCGGGTGCTATCAATAGACTGTGCTATTTTTTTACAAAAAAACTGTGTTATACTTTTTATGGCTTACTCTTTTTTATATATGCAGTATTGCTAGGTTCTCTTTTACTCTTTTTTTTTTATAAACTTTTATATGGTGTTGCTGATCAAGTGTTTTATTTTATCTTTTTTTGTTTTAGTGTGTTTGATAATATTAAAAGAAACATTTTTATGGTCGATTATATAAACTAAAAATTACATTATTATTCAACTGGGGAAATATTATAAAAATACAAAAAAAAAAATTACTCTAGAAAATTTTTTTATGCCAATTTAACTAAGATATTATTTAGAAGAGACTAATACTAAATATATATAATTATTATACATTATTAACTTACTCTTTTTATCAAACTACAAAATTTAATTTAACTTGATATAAATTATAAATTGATAGTAGTATAACTATTTATCTAGTACACTTGTTTACAATAATGCTTGAATGAAAAAGAACTGAAAAAAAGGGGGGGAAAGTGTTTAATTCTTTATATGACGAATTAGTTTTCAACTTCACCATAACCACCACCACCTGGAGTCATAACAACCATTCTATCACCAATTTGAGCTTCAAAAGTGTTACGGCCACCAATGTTAATAGTATGACCATCATTTCTAATCCATAAGTTGATACCTCTAGCACCATTCTTACCACCAACAATACCTCTTGGTTCATTGACACGACGTTCTGATAAAATTGAGGCTTTAACAGGAGTTCTAAATTCAATATCTCTAACAACACCATTACCACCTTTAAATTTACCATCACCACCAGAGTTTTCTCTAATAGAATATTCTCTTAAGATAACTGGATATCTTCTTTCAAAGACTTCAACATCAGTCATTCTTGTATTAGTCATATTGGTATGAATACCAGAAATACCATTCCAACCTTCACCAGCACCATGACCACCACCAATAGTTTCATAATAACCAAAACCTTGAATATATTTACCAGTAGAATCGTTACCACCTCTACCAAAAGTTAAGTTATTACAATCACCTTGAGAATCAGCCATAACATTGAAAGCTTTCAAGATAACATCAGTAACTCTTTGAGAAGTCATAACATTACCACCGACAACAGCAGCACCCTTCAATGGTGAAAGAATTGAACCCTTTGGAATAATAATCTTAACTGGTCTTAAACAACCTTGATTTAAAGGAATATCTTCATTAACAAGACATCTCAAACAATAAAGTAAAGCTGAATTTGTAATAGCTTCTGGAGCATTTAAGTTACCATACATTTGGGGAGAAGTACCAGTAAAATCGAATACAGATTCTTTTTCATCAATTTTAACATGTAAAGCAATCTTTGAACCTTCATCCATAAAATCTTCAGAATAAAATTCAGATTTACCAAATTTATCACGTAATTGTAATAACATTTTTTGAACAGTTTCAGCAGCATTATCTTGGATAGCATTCATGTAGAATAGAATAACATCTAAAGAAAATTCAGCAACTAATTGACCAATTAATGTAATACCCTTTTGATTAGCAGAAACTTGAGCTTTTAGATCACTAATATTATCACTTATTCTTCTTGAACCTGAACAACCTGGATATTGAGCTGGATCATGTAATAAAATCTTGGTGATTTTTTCTTCTTCAAATTCACCTTCAGTAACTAATAAATCAGCATAAATTGAAGCACCTTCTTCATATAATTCTTTTGAAGTTGGAGGCATTGAACCTGGTAAAATACCACCAATATCAGCATGATGAGCTCGTGATGCAACGTAGAAAATAATCTTACCTTTATCAAAAGCTGGAGTGATAACAGTAATATCTGGTAAATGAGTACCACCCATTTCTGGATGATTAGTAACAATAACATCACCTGGTTTTAATTTACCTTCCCAGTAAGCAGCTTGAGCCTTAATACAAGTAGACATAGAACCTAAATGAACAGGAACATGAGGAGCATTAGCAACTAATCTACCAGCTGGATCGAATAAAGCACATGAGAAATCTAATCTTTCTTTAACATTAGTTGAAACTGAAGTTTTTCTTAATTGAGTACCCATTTGTTCAGCAATATCCATAAATCTATGACCAAAAATTGATAATAAAACTGGATCAGCTTTACCTTCTGAAGAAATAACATTTTGTTGTTTTGAATGTAATTTAATGAAAACATGACTCTTTAAAACAGTAGCTGAAGCATTTGGTGGAATAACATTAGTTTGAGTACCATCAGCTAAAATAGCAGGACCTTGAATTTCATCACCAATTTCTAAGTTTTCTAATCTATAAACTGGAGTCTTATAGAAACCACCTTCAAAGAAGGTTTCTTTAACAAATTCAGCTTTAGCAATATCTGGAGTAGTAATAGTTAAAGAAGCTAATTCTTCATCAACTGATTCATAAGCAATTTTTTTAGAAGTACCAATAGCTCTAACTCTAATATCATCAACTAAAATATCTTTATTATCAAATAAGAAACCAAATTCTAATTTATGAGAAGCTAAGAATTTTTCTTTGAAATCCCATTCAGATGATTTAATCATTAATGATGATTCAGTACCTTGATATCTTAAGTTTAAAAATTTTTCATATCTAATTTCAGAATCTTTAAAACCATGTTCCATTAATTTTGATTTATTTGTTTCAACTAAGACATCTAATCTTTGATTAACTAATTCTTTAACATCATCACTTAAGATTAATGAAGCAGGTTCTTGAGCTTCTTCAACAACATCGGCTAATGAAATACCGTAAGCAGATAAAACTGAAGAATATCTATGAACTAAAACAGTTTCAACCCCTAAGATTTCAGCAACACCACAACAAGCTTGACCACCAGCACCACCGAAAGAAACTAATCTATGTTGAGAAGCAACTAAACCTCTTGATTCAGTTAATTGTCTAATTGGTCTAGCCATAGCTTCATTTGCAACTTTGATGAAACCATAAGCAACTTCTTGTGGAGATAATAAAGTATTATTATGAGCATTAATTTCATTTGTTAACTCAATAAAATTTTTTAAAGTAATTTCAGAATCTAAACTTTCATTTTCATTTGGACCAAAAATTTTTGGGAAAAATTCTGGAACTAATCTACCTAATATTAAATTAGCATCAGTAACTGTTAATGGACCATTTTTTCTATAACAAGAAGGACCTGGATGAGATGAAGCAGATTCAGGACCAACAACGAATAAACCATTCTTAAAGAATAATCTTGACCCACCACCAGCTGCAACAGTATTAATATTTAATTGTGGAGATTGAATAGTGATACCAGCAGTTGTAGTTTCAAAGACATGATCAAAAGAACCACTAAAGACGGAACAATCAGTTGAAGTACCACCCATATCAAAACCAATTAATGGGATATTATTCTTTTTATCAAAACAAGTTTCAGAATAACCAACAACACCACCAGCTGGACCTGATAAAATAGCATTTAAACCAGAAAATTTACGAGCATCAACTAAACCACCATCAGATTTCATGAATTCAATTTTAGCATTATCTTTTGGATTATCATTTGATTTTAAACCTGATCTAAAACCATCTAAATAATTTTTAATTTCTGGAGTTAAATAAGCATCAGCAATTGAACTATTAGCTCTTGGAATTAATTTAATCATTGGAATTAATTCTGAAGATAAAGAGATATGAGTAAATCCAATTTTTTTAGCAATTTTACCAACTAAAATTTCATGATCTGGGAAAGTATAAGAATGTAATAAAGCAACACCAATTGATCTAAAACCTGATGCATATAAGATTGATAAAGCAGAAGTAATTTCTTCAACATTTGGTGCTTGTAAGACTCTAACAGTTTCACCACTTAAACCTTGAATTAAACCTTCATCTTTATTAGGAGAAGTTTTAGTATTTGTTGGATCTTCTGAAAAATCTTCTAAAGTAACTCTTTCATCAATTTCAATAACAGTTTCATATAAAACATCAGATTTTTTAATATTTAAATCGAAAATTTTTGGTCTTGTTTGATCACCAATTAATAAACAATCTTTAAAACCTTTAGTTGTAATTAAAGCACATTTTTCACCTTTTCTTTCTAAAAGGGCATTTGTAGCTACAGTTGTACCCATTCTAATTGATTCAATTTTAGAAGTATCTAAAGGAATACCTCTTGGAATAGTTTCACCAGTGAACTTTTCTAAGACTCTTCTAATAGCTTCTAATGGAGCATCTGGATAATTATTTGGATCAACAGATAACAATTTGAATATAATATCATCTTCTTGTTTTCCAGTACCTGGATTAGCAACAACATCTAAATAAAGAGTAATTAGGTTAGTACTCTATGAGCAAAAAAAAAACAAAAAACAGAACAGAACAATATAAATCAATTATATTTTTAATAGCGTCTTTCTTATAAATGATTAGATTGAAACGTACCTGTAAAAGTCCCACCACGATCGATAGCAACAGTTATACCAGCCATGGTGTATTAATGATTCTAGTTAAATTTGGATATAATTGAGGAAAGGGAGGGAGAGAGAGAGAGAGAGTTTAATATAGATAGTTAAACATGAATTATGAAGACAAATTGGAAAGGAAACTGCTTCATTTATATTTGAAAGAATAAACTATTAGAATCCATTATTGATCATACTTGTCCATAAACTAAGTTAAGAGATATCATCAGTGGGTGGGAATGGGTCTCCGTCCACTGAAAACATCCACACACCTCACCCTAAAGGATAGCCAACTCCGGCAAGAACGTCCATCGAGGCGAAAGAGTTAGGCAGAGGTTCCCTCCCTATTAGGCTGGTTGTTTCCCTCTGATAAGAAGATTGTTACTTAGGGCTGGGCCTTAAAAATTATTCCACTAGGCACCCACTCTTCATACATATCCTACAAAAGAGTATAGAGAAATGAAAGTAACACAAGTTATATCTAACTAAGTGGTGATGCGGTGACCAGGTTAATCGAACTCTGTATTAGTAAAAGTTGTTAAACTACTATACTCTCTACAGCTTGATAATCGATCAAACAATAATAGCTTTATTAGAATGAAGTGCTTTATTAAAGACTGCTTACTAAACTGGGCGCTAATCAGTACACCAATACACTAATACACCCCCCATAAGCTTGAAAGAACAACTTACTACTTACTGAATTAATAGTGGAAAAAGTGTTTACAAAAAGCCTATAATTAAATATTTACCATACAATATTAATTTTTTGAAACTAGTGGAAAGGTCTATACCTCTTTAAAACTTTATATTTAACTCAAAATTCAAATTTTTTGAATTTGTGCTCTTTTTAAAAAAATTTAAGTATAGGTTTTCATAATTTTAAAACTCTTTTAAAACTCTTTTAAAAAAATTGCAAAAAAATTGCAAAAAAAAATTCAAACCCCTTGTTTTTGTTTTATATAATATAAACCTAATCATTATAGACTAATAATTATAAACATTACAGTTAAAGTATTTATTTATTAGTATTGAAGAATTCTTAAACCTTTTTTTTTAATTTGTGATCACGTGACTGATTTTTTTTCTTTTCTTTTTTTTTTTTTTTTTTTGAGGCTACATTGGCATTTTATTATAAATTCTCATAATTTAATTTGCTATAATTAAAAGGTGAAAACTAAGTAATATATCAGTTATAATATAATTTATCAATACTCATAACTTTAAATTATATTATCACAATTTACAAGACACAAAGTAATCAACATGCGAAATAATATATGGTCTACAGATTAAAATCTTTTATATTCTGTATTATTATATTAATTATTATTATATAATAATAATAATAATAAAAACTTAAACTATTCATTCATTTCATTAAAATTATATTTATCTTTGTAAATCACAAACACAGGATTGATTAGTCTTTGGACAATGAAGAATTACTAATTTTGTTCCCTTTGCTGCTTCTTTAGATAAATGATTATACATAGATATAACAAAACTTCTTGCTGTTGAATTTGAAGCTCCAATAACTTTTCTAATCCATTCATCTTTTTGTTTTAATGATGTAATTGAAATCATATCTAAAACTTCATCCTTTAATGGATCAACTGCAAAAATCGGCGCATTAGTTAATTCAGACATTATTCCAACTGTTGCCTTTCTAGCACTCTCTTCTGATGACCATCTTTCTTTCTTATTACTCTTCTTACCACTCTTTGCTGCTTCATTGGTAATATAAACAACCTTCTGATTTTCACTAAATGAAAGTGATTGAATACTGTTAGATAAACTATCATCTGATGTATTTTCATTATTATAAAAGTCTTGACCAGAAGAACCGATTGATTGTGAATTATTATTATTATTATTAGTAGTATTGTTATTACTACTATTATTAATATTTGATGATGATGATAAATTCTTATCAATTAATTCATTTTGTAAAATTTGAAGTAAATCATCAAGTTCAACTTCTATATCAACTGAAGTTTCAATATTCTTAAGTTTATATGGTTTATATTTCTTCTTTGTATTTTGTTGATGATGATGAATCAAATGAGGTTGTTGTTGTTTAATAAGAACAATCCAATTAGCACCATCAATTTGTGCAGCTGATAAAATATCTTCAATACCATGACAATTAGTTAAAATATCTGCAGAAATATTGTTCTGCCATAATTTAGTTAAAACTTCAATCCCATGTGATTTCCATGAACCACTACTTAAACTAGTAACTAAAACATCACATCTCTTTGGTGACCAATCAAGTTTATACTCTTTTAATGCCTTCTTCATTTTAAAATTCATTTTCTTACCACCATCAACTCTAACAAATTTTTGCATCATATTAAAAATTCTTTCACAAGCTAAATTAAATCCAACTGCATGTCGTAAATTAACAGTTATACCAGCAGGCTTCTCTAAACGAGAAATTAAACTATCATATCTACCTCCAGCTGCTATGATCACACGATTTGGACCTTGTTCATCAATGGCTTGAAACATTATATTGTTGGAATAAAAATTTGCATTATAATTACTCAATGGTGAAACAAAAACATTCTTAGAAATACCAAAATCGTTTAAATAACCCATAACTTTTGAAAGATATGAAATACAAACATCCATTCTTGATAATTCACTACTATCTTTCATTAAACTGTGTAATTTCTTCTTAGTTTCCATTAATGGTAATCTAAAGTCAAAATCAAATAATTTATTAATCACAGGTGTTTTAATCTCTAAAGCTTTTAAATTTTTGCGAACTTGTAAAGCTGACTTAGTAAAACCAACTTGTGAAAGTTCATTTAAAACTTTAGAACATTGTGATTTATCAACCCCACAATAAACTAAAACAGCATCAACGATAACACAATGGTTAATAATAAAAGATGTAGTTTCTCTTTTGAAAATTGGTAAAATATCAGTAATTTCATCAATAACCTTTATACATTCTGCATCACTAAAAGGTAAATCACTAGCATCATGAGAAGTTATATCAAAATCAATCTCAATAAATTTATTTGGTTCTGAACTAGCATTAGAGTCCACTGGTCTATAAACATGTTCAATTCTAAAATGTTTTTCAACATCTGTATCATTCTTGGATAAATATCTTGCCATAGGAAGTGTTAAATCATAAGGTAATTGTAAAACAGTTCCTTGTTTATCTAACACTTCATATACATTTTGTAGTGCATAGATAGATGACTTTGGAAAAATTGAAGGTGGATCACTAGTACGAATAGCACCATGAGAAGCAAATATAGAGGCTATCTCCTTAATCACTTTTTCATTTAACATCAAACCAGAAATACCTATTGATATCTTTGGTTTATCAAATAAGACATCATTAGCAAAATTATATGGACGATTAAATAATGTTTCTCTAACTTGTTCTTGCCATGGTGAAGCTGGATCAGCCAAACTTTTCAAAGCTTCTTTTACAACTTGATCTTGATCTTTAACTGGTAGCCAACCCGACTCTAATAATGCATCTGCAGAAAGTCTTGAATCTGGATTATGATTTAAAAGTAATGTAATAATTTTCTTTTCCATTGGTTTTTCATTGGATTCAAAATCCTTAGGGAAATTTATTGAAGGTAATCTTAAATTCTTTAATACAGTAACTCTTTCCATACCTGTTCCTAATCTATGAACCATTTCAAAAAAAATTATACCTAAGGAGTACATATCAACTTTTTCATTATATTGATTACCGCTTAAAACTTCATTAGCTGCATATAATGTAGTACCAATATCTGATGTTAAGTCTTCAGTTGAAAAGTGACTCTTGTGTGCATTAATTGTAGAAATTGAATTATGAACATTTTTTGCAAGACCAAAATCACCAACTTTGATATTTTGAGATTGATCAATGAAAATATTCATAGGCTTAAGATCTCTATGAATAATACCTTGAGAATGAATATGGCTTAAAGCTTCTAAAATTTCTCTGAATAATCTGAAATATTCATCTTTATTCTTTTGAATTGTACCACTAATAATTAAATCATGTAATGTATGATTTTCACAATACTCCATTTGGATAAATAATGTGCTCATTTGTCTCTTTTGAATTATTTGTGTTTTATAAATCATTTTCTTGGCTTTATCTTTATTGTTTTGTCCATTGTCAGGGTCTGAACAATCATCAAAATTGTCATCACCATTAGGATAATTAGGTGCTGGGGAAGAACTGCTATAACCAAATTCAATGTTATCATAATCACCAGTTAAAGAATTTGAAATAAAATCTAATGTGTCATTTCTTCTAATAGATGGACGTAGAAATGACGTTTGACTTTCTAAAGCTTTTGAGTCATTAAATGAGATACTTGTATCATCAAAAGTATCTTCTTCACTTTCATCATCATCGTCATCAAAACTCTCATCTTCTTCACTTGAGTCTATAGCATTTTCAGAACCTGTTCTATCTTCTTCTAACCATGCTGCATAATAACGAACAACATACTGATGATTCAATCTTGCCAACAACATAACTTCATTTAAAATTGAAGATAAACGACCTTCTGTATGTCTAATCATTTTAATAGCATAAAACCTACCATCTAACCTATTACGTGCTTTAATAACTTTACCAAATGCACCTTTTCCAAGAACAGCACTTTCTTCAAAATCTTGAGCATATCTTGAAATTGTACCTGTGCGAGTTGATGCAGTCATAGAAAAACGTTGTCCATTATTAAAACTTCTCCTTGGTGCTCTTATAGTTCTTGAAGAATTCATTGAAACAGAAGAATATTCACCCAGCGAATCAGCATTATAACTATCTTGTCTCACTGTTAAATTTGGATTTGGTTGTGTTATAGTTGTTCTCAAAAACTTTGTTGTTAGTAATTCTAAAGGTGATGGTCTTCTCTTTGTCTTTTCTATAAAGATATATTCAATAAATTCTTCAATAGATTCATCAACTGGAACACATGAAAGAAATTCAGATGGTGAATCATACTCTTTAATAGTTTCTAACCCAGTAATCAATTCAACAAATAGAACACCTAAATACCAAACATCAGTTTTACGTTGTGGTTCAGCTGATTTACCTGACATTTCAGGAGCTGGCCAATTACTTTTATCAATAATTATATCCGATGATGACTTATTTGGATGTTTTGATAACATTGTCACTAATCTATAACCGTATGTAGAGTGTTGAAGTTTTGCAGTAATTGAACCTAAATCAGTATTTCTGAAAAGTGAAATTGATGATAAATTAATATACCTATGGACAACACCATGTTTATGTAACTTTTCTAATCCTTCAATCAATTGAATCATCCATGATCTTGCTGAAACCAAGTTAACAAATTTAATTGTTGATACTAAATCATCTAGGGTTCCCAATGAAGTATATTCAGTCAATAATCTAATTTTGAAATATGCTGATGAATTCAGATTTTCTGATTCAATTGTATATGCAAATAAAGTTGAAATATTTTCATGAGTAACACCTAATAATGTATCTAATTCAGCCTTTAAAATCTGAACATCTTTTTTACCCATTGGTGTACCATAATAAGAGTTTTCTAAATCTATTTCAGTCAATGTGAATAATGCTTCATCTTCTAATTTCTTTAAGTCTCTTTTATATATTTCATTTGCTTCACTCCAAGGTAATAAAAATGGTTTAACAATAGTTTGTTTACCAAATGATAACATTCCAGATGGCTTAGCAGTTAAACATGTTGTAACAGCTTTGAACTGAAATGTAATATTATTTGATAATTTTGCAGAAATAATTTTATCAAAAATGAAGGCATTTCCTGATTTTAATAAGTCTTGTGGTATATGCATTATAGAATCCTCAATTTCTTTTAAATGAAGATCTTCATCTACTTCTTGATTTAAGTTTCTTTTAGCCATTTCTTTATCTATTAACTCCTGTTGTTCTTGTAATTTCTGTTGTCTTAATCTTTCATCTTCTTCAGCAAGTTCTTTTTCTCTTTCTTCTGTTTTTAATTTCTCTTTTCGAATTCTTAATAGTCTATCATCTTCTAGAGAATTTGTACTAACAGATTTTTGAAATTCAAACAACATAGAGTTAACTGAATCAATGATATCATAAACCATTTCATAACCTTTCATTTCATTACTCTTAACTTTTATAAATTCTTCGATTTTCTTTAATTGACTTCCCAATAAATTCTTATGTACTCCAAAGGTAATTATTGGAACCGTTGCAGGGTATGTGGATGTAAATTCAATACAAAGGGTTAATGATATTCTTGCATTTGCATCAGGTTCTTCAGTTCTTAGATTAACTTTGAATTTTGGTGATGGATTTTTATGCCATACCGATGTTGTTGATGTGAGATTCACAAAATCATCCATATAAATGGCCTGAAGAACCTCTACTTCATTCTTCTGTAATTCGTAGTAGTCTTCTAATGTTCTTCCGTCCAACATGTGTTAATTGATTTTGTGTTGTAGATGCCTGTATATAATTAAAAATGGGTGATAATGATAGTAATAACCTTTTGATAGGCTTTTTTTGGAAAAACAGAGAACGACTAAATTGAAAATGTTAAAAAAATAAGGTATTACAGATCTCTATATGTCTCTTATAGATGAAATCAATTGAGCTGTTAGTATCGATTAACAATGATTGCTTCAAACTAAACCAAACAAACTTACTTGATTGGTTAAACGGGTTAGAACATAAAGGGTTCAATCTGTTAAAATATTATTATAACTTTTCAGTAGTTGCACTAAAGTTTCTGTGTAGAAGATGTAGTATGTTTAAAATTGGTGTAATAATATGTGTATGATGAGGAAAAGATGTAGTAGGTGGAAAGATAGTTTAGTCGTCTGTTTTGCTTTATCGAGTTGAGGGAGGTGACCTGTCAAGAAAGCTTTATGTTTACATTTTTTTTTTCAAGCCAAATTTTTGGCAGCAGCTTCAGTTGAATGAGTAATACTTTTCAACCTCAAAGAGATTTTGATTTCACTGACTCATTAGTTGTAAAGTCTAAGAATTGGCTCAATTAGATATATGTTTTAGTGTTAAGTACATAATTTAAAATTAATCATAGCTATACATATTTAATTATATTTCTTTTCTATAGATCTTTTTATTTATGTATTTTGATCATTATTTTATTTTCATATTATCCAATAAGATGATTAGGCAACTGTAGGTACAGCTCTGGTTTGACTTAATAAAGACTCTGAACCAAGTAAATTGTCTGCTTTCAGAATTTCATATTCTTCAGTTCCAACATCACTATCATCAAGATATGGTTTGAATGCTAGAGGATTTGTCAATTCTGGAAAATTTCTTCTATATGACCAATGTGCAATAAACATACCAATTGCACTACCAAGTATAACATCGACAAAATGATGTCTGTAATCTTCTGTTCTTGAAATTGCAATTAAAGCTGCAATAAAAGCTGGAATACAAGCAACAATTTTTCTCCATGAACCTGTCAATGGATGTTCTGTTAGGAATTGACCTGATAACCATAATGTTAAATAACCTAAGCCTGAAAATGCACAACTTGAATGTCCTGATGGCGTAGTTCTGAAACCTTCAATTAAAGTATCCCAATCATCAGTTGTACATACATCTTTAGCAAATACTAAAACATTTACTGGAGCTGAAGGATTTGGTGCACATCTTGCAATAAAATCTGGTCTATGTCTACCAACCCAATTCTTTAAAGAATCTGTAACCAATTCATTAACTGTAAAAGATATTAAAAGACCAACTAATGAAACATAAGCAAGATAAAATCTATGTTTTGAATCAGCAATTAAAAAAGATAGAATTGCAATAATTACAAATGGCATAAATAATGAAATAAATATATTGAGATTGTTTGGAACTCTTTCAACTTCTGCAAATGGATGATTGATTGTTATATCACTAATGACGAATTGTCGTTGAAATGGATAACTAAAATATGAAATGTATAGATCAATCATATAAATAACTGGTGCTATTATTAAATCTCCAACTCTCCATTTTTTAAGTGTTTCATAGAATTTGAATCTATCTATCCCCAAACTAATTCTATTGATAGCCATTTTATTCAATTAATGTAAGCAATGATGATTCTATCTCAACAAAATACATATGCTTATTTAATGGTCAAAAGGGTAAAAGATTAAATGTTGTTAGTGTGAAATAACCACAAAAAATTAAGGGTTAAAACGTGTATTTTATCACGTGATCATTTACCCTGAAGATTATGTTGCTCGTACCGCTTTCTACTTTTTTTTACCTTATTTCGCCTCCAGAATTTTTGTTTTGCTTTTTTAACTACAAATACTTCATTAAGTTGGTCAATTGGGTTCATTTACTAGTTATTTATAAGTTTAAAAGTAGAAGAACAAGTGGTACTGCTACTCACTGTCTTCTTCAAATGTCTTCAAACTTCTTCAAAGATGTTCCTGCATCTGGTTTAACAAGCAGATTCATCCCAAGAGCATTTTCTTTAAATTTTAAACCAAAAGATGATATATCCAAAACCAACAACAACAATGATTCCAACAAATCGCCAAACTCAGATTCAAGTTTGATTGAACATGATGGATTGTCAACTTCGGAATTCTCTAAAGATTTCTTATCAGATCGAACTAGTGACACTACAACTTCACATTTTAGTTCATTTGGCGGCTATTCAAAATCAAATAGAAGAATTGATGAGGTTCAAATTGGTGATATTGGTGACGACAGTATATCAAATGATTCTATAGATCAATTAGAGAGTTTGGTAAACAAGGAAAAGTTTAAAGTGAAAACTATAAATGGTAGTAGAAATCATGAAAGTCAAACTTATATCGCCAATAATGCAGCTTCTAAATCCCAAGATGTTTCTGATGATGAAATCGAAATCACTGACATTAGAGACCTTGTCGGAAATAATGGTTCACAAGTGCAAAATCAAGAGCCAATTGAAGAATCTAGAACAAAACCAACCACACAAAATGGTTTTCATAAAAGTGTTAAACATTTAACTCACCATGAGAATCAGGAGTTGGATAATTCAGTCTTGACTGTTCAAACCCAAATAGGCGATGAAACTACAGATCAACCAGATAGTACTTCTGCTGACTTGTTATTAGAAGCTTTATTTAAATCACAAAAGTTCTGTAGTTCTTTGAAAGAGCAACTTTCAAGTGCAAACTCAAGATCACTGTTACAAGAGGAAGAGATTATTGAAAATAAAAAAAAGATAAATTATTTGAAGGATTCAATTAAAAGACTTAGAGAAACTGTTGATATTTTACAAACGGGATCTACCCAATTAAGAGATTTAAGAAAGTCTGAAAATGACAAGTTACAATTTTTGAAGCTCGAACATGAATCTTTCAAAGAAGATTTTAAATTGGCTAAAAATGAAATCATCAATTTAAAGAAGAAAGTTGAGCAGTTGAAAGAACTAAAGTTATCTTCAAAATATGAGATTGAGAATAGTAAGTTATTTGAAAATTTATGATTATAACTATTTTGTTACTAACAAATATATTATAATAGAAAATAATGAAATATCACAGTTGCAACAAAAATTAGATGAAACCTCAGGTTTATTATCAGAGCAAAGAATCAAAAGTTTAGAACTTGAAAAAACTTTGAATAAATGTAGAGGCTCATATGATCAACATATTACTGAAGTAACAAATCAATTTAATGAAAATAAAAGTGCAATCCTTGAAAACATTGGGTTAATTTCATCAACAATAAATCAAACTTTAAATGATAAATATGAAAGCATTATTCCAATTTTAAATTCATTTAACCCTTCTTTACAACATTACTCTAAAGAGATGGCCGAAAAGTATTTGAATATACCCCAAATAACTTCGATTAAGTTCATAAATAGACTAGCCTAATTACTAACTTCATTATGGTTTAGCATTTCAAAAATTATACAAAATTCTAATCAAGAGATAAGCAAACAGTTTGATGCTTCTGATTCGATACACAAAGGAATCACGAAAGAAGTTAAAATATTGAACAACATTTTATCTACTCACCTTGATTATTCCAAGAAGGAGCTGAAAGCTAGGGAAGTTGTAACTCATGAGTTATTAGAAGAGATTAAGGAGCTAAAATTGATTTTCCAAGACACAGAAACTCAAAGTTCTGGAAAGATCAATTCCTCATTTTCCAAAATTGAAGATGCAATTAAGCTGTTATATAGTGAACTCCTAAATCATGAATCCAAAAACCAAGAAATATCCACACTAAAGATCACAAAAGAACAACAAGATCTTTTGCTTTTTCAATCAAAGAAGAAGGTTGAAGAAATTCAAAAGGAGAAAGGCCAATTGAATGATTTAGTTCAAGTGCAAAAAGAGGAGATCGAAAAGATGAAGGTAGATGCTGCTAAAGCTGATGAACAATTACAAAAAATTGACTCTATTGTCAAGTCCAAAGATTCAATAATTAAACAGAATGAGCAAAAATTACAGAAATGTAAAAGCACATGCGAGAGTAAAATTAGAAGTCAAGTTGAGATTCATAAATTGGTAAATGATGAAAAAGAAAATATCAAGAAAGAGCTCTTAGAAAAAGTATTTATTTGGATACCTCTATTTTTATAGCCGTTTTTTAGTTATTAATACTAACAAAATTTCTTAAATATAGGACAACATTATAAAGTCTTTACAAACAGAGTTAATAAGCCTGAAAGATTCGATTGAAAATGTCTCAAATAAAGTAAAGTTATTGGAGAAAGATGAAATAATAAATGTTGATAGAATAGCAGAACTTGAAAATCATAGAAAAACTTTGGAAACTAAAAATATTGATCATCTAAAGAAAATAAACCAAATCATGGAAGAAAATGAATCGTTACTGAAACAAATAAATGAACTCCACAAAGACAAAACCACCCAAGAAGAAAAGCACAGAAAACAGCAGGAGTTGGTTATATCGATGCAAGAAGATCTGGTCAAACAACATGAAATTTTTGTTGAACAACAAAAACAGCAACAACAGCAGCATAATTTATTGATGAACCAACAGGAAGAGCAGAAAAGGGAAAAAGAAAGACTTATTAAAGAGCACAATGATTTATTGAGAAAACAGAAGGAAGAGGATGATATGCTTCTTTTGGCCCAGAATTCCCAGAAAGCTCAAAACAAGAGAGTTAAACCAATTAGAAAGAATAATATACCAAGTTCATCCAAAGGTGGGAAATCAAATAAAGTTCAACAGCAACAAGACCTAAAATCTCATACACAGTTATTCAATTTGAGTCAAGATTCCACAACTGATCTTGAAATTACCAATAGTTTCAATGAAGTCAAATCTGTTCAAGGTTCAAAAAGGGGATCTAATGATAAGAAAACTTGTATAAGTTCAAACAATATTTCAGGAAAATATTCAAAGAGAAAAAAACTTATAGATGATGATGAAACTGATGCTGACCTGATCTTTGATAATTTTGATTTCGATAACGTTGAAAATAAAATACCTTCATTTCAAACAATAAGATATACCAAAAGAAAGAAAACCTTGAAATAAATCAATTTATATTTCTATTAAATTTTTTTATAGTTCATCAATTCTAAATACCAATATGTTTAGCTATATACATATACTTTCACTAAATATCTTATTTTCAATTAAAACTCATCATCATATTCTTCTCTTTCAATGCCATTTATTTCATCAATAATAGCATTTTTCTTCAAATAATGCATAAATTTTTTCGGTTTCTCTTGATTATATCTATCAACATGAAGTACAGGAACATCAAAACAATATAAATCCCAATATTGTTTATTTAATGGATCTGAAATGTCAACATATTGAAAATTTATAGGATTCTTTAATTGATCTTTTGAATTAACAACATCTGTAACAATAACTTTGGCTTTATCACACAGACTGCAACCGTTTTTAGCATATAATGTCAATGTTACCTTTTCTAGCACTGGTGAAGAAGTGCTGAATGATCTGAATTTTTGTGACTTTATTAAATGAATTGAGGACTTGAACATATCTACTGTTTCTGTTTAGTGTGTTTGAATAAATCGACTGTTGATTGTTGTTTGGTTTGTTGTTATAAATTTACTGGCTAATTTTTTTTCTATAAAAAATTTCAAACGATCAAATCAACAAGTTGAACATTTCAACAAATCTACAAGATTAAATACATTTAATCATGTCCATCTATGTATGAATACTAAACACTATAATTACAAATTCAGCTCCAAGAGCCTGGGGTATCCAATGCACCTTTATTTTCAGTTTTTGAAGTATTATCAAGTTTAGCCAAATAGTGTTGACCGCCTTCAACTTCTGTCCACCATTGTATTGCTTCTGGATTTATTGTAACCAGATAGTTATAAAGATCCTCTGCATATTGTCTCACTTTTGAATCATTTTCAACCCAAAGACCTATTTGAACCAAAGATTTTAAAGCTGATTTACTATCCATTAAATACTCTTTCATACAACATTGTCCATGTTTCTTAACTATTATATTCAAAAGTCTATAAAATAATATTTGACTTGAAGGTCTCTCTGCAAATTCTATTGCTTGTGTTAAAATTGGTATCATACCCAAATAATCATTACATGATGAATCATTGGCAAATTCAACAGATAAATTAACAGCTTTTGCTTCCAAAAAGTTTAAAGTATCATCATCCATATGCAATACAGTATGTAAACCCAATTCCAAATTTACTAAATAACGGAATAAAACATAATGTGCTTGAATAATTGGTTTATTTGATTTCCATCTTGAAAACTGATTATTAATATATTGAACTTTTTGAGGATCAACTTTATTGAAGAACCAATGTGCATAACAATATTGAATAATCATCTCAATTAATGCTTTTCCAATATAAATATTACTCTCATTCAATATATCAAATATTAATCCAGTATCAACAAGTAAATCAATTGTTTTATTTAATGGATCTATAAACACACTTGCATTTTTAAAAGAACTTGAATTTGCTATTATTCCTAGGAATCTAAAAATTGCAACTTTTCTTGTTACAACATCATCTGGTGGTTGTTTAGGCTGAATTTCATCTGTCATTAACAAACATATTTCTGAAATAGCTTTGGCAGCATTCCATTCAGAATTGAAAACAACATTTTCAAGTGGGAAAGATAATTTGATAGTCTCTTCTAATGGAATTGTATCAGAGATTTTTTCATTATTTTTAAGAATTGGAATACCTTTATATTCTGTTGGTTTAAAAGCATATAGCTCTCTTAATGAATATTTTTTTTTGTTGAGGTATCCTGTTTTAATATCATCTTGATAAAGAAATTCTTCCATAGAACCTGTTGAATAACTGGATGAATTTTGAACAACTTCCAAAGGTGAATATGCTTCAAATGGTTCCTCATTTTCTAACTGAGATTCTTTATCATTATCTTCTTTCTTTAAATGAATATTATCCAATTCATCAACTTTATCATTGTCAAAACTATTATATTCACCCCTTTCATTCTTAACTTTTTGTCCAATATTTGGATATGCTGGATTATTATTAAGATTATTATTTAAATCACTAGCCATTGGAAGAATACTTGTGATTGCTTCTGTATGCATTGACCATATTGAACCTGCTGACATAACCTTTCTTCTTCTTTTCAAAGATATTAAATATTCTCTCAATGTAAATATTAGAGCAGTAACAAGAACAAATACAAATAAGATGGCACCAAATATATAAAATGTTTCTAGAAGTGATTGATATTTAAGATTTGAATTTGAGTTTGAATCTATTTCATTTGAATATGATGTTTTATCTTCAAAATATCCCACATGATATGCATCTGAATCAACACCTGGTATTCCTGAAGCAGGCTTAGAATTGAATTGAAATTCTTTAAAGGGTATTCCTGTCATTGTTAATTATTATATACTTTTTGAATTTTGTTTCTATGAATTAATATCAAAATTTTAGTAAATTAAAAGTGATTTTTTGGAAATTGAAAAAGCCAAAGATGGATACAGTAATGGACTTGAGAATTAATAATAATAGGTAAAAACACAGCTTCCAAAACCCTCTATGAACAAATTTGAATACCACTAACTAAATTGACCTTATTGTTAAATTCAAATAAAATTAACTTTAAGCGAGAATTGTTTTTACAAAGAAGTAAAATAATCATTAAAAATATCCAATGCACACAATACACATAGTTATACAGTATAATCAAACACCAGTTCAATTATTTTGAATCCATTTTTGTGTACTTTTCTTCAATTAAAAAATTTAATTGAAATATTTTTGTTTTTGTGTCATCAGTAGGATATTATCGATTTTATAACACAATTTCGAGAATATTGATAAACAAACCCAGTAGCAAATTACACAAAAGCATAAACAATATAAACTAGAGTCTTTAGAAATCTAATAAAGTTCCAATAATCAATTTATTCAACATTTTAAGAAAGTTAAAGATCACGTGAATTCAATTCAAATTTTACCAAAAAAAAAATAAAGAGCTCCGCGACGGGGAATTGAACCCCGGTCTACCATGTTCTGTCAAATTAACGACAAACGGTGATTCTAGCCACTAAACTATCACGGATTCCTATATATCAACAGATCTTGCTAAAAGAATACACCTAAGAGGCTTTCAATCGGCAGGGGACACAAATATTGGCAAGCGCAACATATTCTTTGCTTTCTAAGATGCCACATTATTTTGGGCACAATAGTCCAGAGAAAGGATCAGAGAAGTATCTTACCATACAATATATGTATGAGATTTGATAACTATACGCTTTAAGAAGGCTTAACTTGATATTTACTTCTCATATATTCATTAATCATCAACTAACTTCATAAATATCGGGGTGAAAAAGTTGTAGAGAATTGTAGAAAATTACGAAATTACACTTTAATTTAGTAAAGAAGTACACTAATATAAAGTGATTAATAATTAATACGTTAATGCTTGATCACTAGATAGAAATCGTCAATCAATCTAAACATAAAATCATAAAATCATAAAATCATAACTGTAAAACACGTCGGTAGTTGTAATATCTATTAGTAATTAATTTTATCTATGTCCGTTTTCAAAATAAAATAATAAATCTGTCATTTTCTATATAAAGCAAGAAATATCAGCAATTAATTTGACAATTTTATTTTCTATACAAGTTAATTGAATTATTCAAGAAATCTACAAACTTGACAATCAATATCAATTTTAATATTTCAGCTTCATAAACCCAAAGTATAATAATCACAATGAAAGCTGCTGTAATCTCAGGTAACAAAGAAATCTCCAATTTAGCAGAAGTTAAAGACATTGAAGTTCCAAAGCACAATGCTGATCAAATTTTAATCAAATCAGTTGCATTTGCTGGTAATCCAACCGATTGGAAACATATTGTTTATAATATGGGTGTTGTTGGTGATATTACTGGTTCTGATGTTTCAGGTATTGTTGAAGAAGTTGGTTCAAATGTTACTGGTTTTAAAAAGGGTGATGTTGTCTCAAGTTTCTTACATGGTAATTATTCAAAGACTAGAGGTGCTTTTGCTGAATATGCCGTAGCAGATCCATCAACAACTATTGTTTATCCATCATTAAAGACAGAAGCTCTACTTGAAGGTTCTGAATACAGATCAGGTCCAATTGACACATATGAAGGTGCTGCTTCTGTTACTTTAGGTTTAAGTACTGTTGTTTTATCATTAATTGGTAACTTAAATATTCCATTTGAAAATAAATCTGCTAACAAGGATCAATATATGTTAATCTGGGGTGGTGCTACTGCTACTGGTATTTTAGCCATCCAAATTGCTAAAAAGGCTCTTGGTATTAAGGTTATTACCACTGCTTCGCAAAAGAATCATGAATTTTTAAAATCATTAGGTGCTGATGTTGTTGTTGACTATAATAAAACTGATGCTGTTGCTCAAATTAAAGACGCTGTTAAAGGTCAAATTAGATATGCTCTTGATGCATTCAGTACTAAGGAAACTTATCAATCTGTCTATGATTCTACTGCTGACTCTGAGTTTATCACTATTGATAACTTATTACTTTTAGATGAAACTGCATTAACTATTGATCCAAGTAGAAAAGAAAAAGTTAAGTACACTAATACTTTAGCCTATGTTGCTGCTGGTGAAGATGTCTTTTTCTTCGGTAAAACTGTTCCATGTGAAAAAGATGTTTTTGCTCGTTATTGTAAATTCTGGTATAACTATTTACCAAAAGTCATTTCACAAATTCATCATGCAAAATTAAAGGTGTTAAAGCGTGGATTAGAAAGTGCTAATGAATCATTTGCTATTTTAAATTCTGGTAAAGTTTCTGCTGAAAAAGTTGTTTTCAGACTTTAAGCACTTTTAATAAAGTAATGAAAAGAAATATTTCTTGATTAATTTAGATATTTTATACCATTATGTGTCTAAAATATAAGATACTGACTTTTATGAATATTTTTATATAATTGTACTATCATTTAGTTTGCTATTGATATCATTTTTACTTTTTGATTCATTTCAGTAGTTCAAATTTAACCTTTGTACTCTTTTCAAATTAATTAAATAAAACTAAATCAAACTAAATGACTACAATTCAATTCATTTCAACTCTACACCAATGTAAACTTGAAACAAATAACTAACATATTAATGTGATTTAATGAATAATTATAGGAAAATACATAACTTAAAAGAAACCGGAACTCAAACTTGACCGGAAGTCACGAAACCATTTTTTTTTTTGTTTTTTTTTTGTTTTGTTTTTGTTTTGTTTTTGTTTTGTTTTTGTTTCTTGTTTTTGTTTTATAAAATATCGTGTTGTTACAAATTAAAAGTCGAACAGTTCACTCATAGTGTTGTATCATAACGTCTAGAGAAAGACCTACTTATTGAATCAAGACTATGAAAAGATATTCTGAGATTCAGAACACGCCCACTCCATTCACTAAGACTAATGTTGATCATTTAAAAGTTGGTTCTACTGTTACTATTCCAAATATTGGTAGGGCTATATTGAGATATATAGGTCCAATTGATGGAAAAATTGGTAAATTTGCAGGTATTGAATTATTAGGTGAAAGTGTTAAGCTGGGTAAAAACAGTGGTGATGTTGAAGGTAAAAGTTATTTTAAAACTAAAGTCGCAGGATCTGGTTTATTCATGCTATATGAGAAATTAGTTAAATCTGTTGAATTTATTGAATCACCAAGTGCTTCTTCATCCAGACGTTTATCAGCACTGCAATCACCAAGATTAGCTACTCAAAAATCAGTTAAAAGAGAAAACTCAACCAGATATTCTTCTATTGGAACAACTCCTGCTATCAAAGAGATCAAGAGAGAGGTTAAGAAAGAAATTAATAATATAATGACCACACCAATTCTTGATAGAGATACATCACATAATAGTATATTTACAGCAGTTCAATCTCCACTCGAAGAAGAGTTCCATAAAGTAAGTTCAGAAAAAATTGTTTTAGAAAGTCAAAGAGATCTAATGAAGAGTGAGATGATAACTTTGAAGAGATCTGTTGATCTATTACAAACTAAAGTCGAACAAAGAGATAAGATAATACAAGATTTAGAAATCAATGCTCAACAATATGAATCAAAATTGAATGAATCCAATGAAAGATTTGTAATTTTAGAGAATAAATTGTTAAAACAAAGAAAATCAACTGAAAAACAAAGATTAGAACTTTTAGATGTAATCGAACAATTAGAATCTCAAGTTAATGATAATGAAACATTATATGTTGGAGAATTAGAAAAATTACAACAAGAGTTACATCTTAAAGATGAAACTATTAAAAAGATAACGTCTAAGAATGAAGAAATAGAGAAGAATAATGAAAATTTATATAAAACTAATGATGAGATTAATGAACTTATGAAAGAGATTGATCAGTTGAAAAATAATGAAATTGAAAATAGAAAGACTATTGATGATTTAAATTTAGATTTGGCTGAAAAGCAATCCAAGATTGATGAATTATTGAAAGAAACTCTCAATTTAAAACAAAAGACAATATCTGATCTTGAAGATTCAGAACAAAAATTAAACAATAATTTATCAAAACATTTAGAATTAGAGAAAGAAATATCAAATAAAAATGAAAGAATCAAAGAATTAGAGACCGAATTAGAATTATTAATTACTCAAACCGCTTCCTTCTCAAAGAAAGATGATATAATCAAAGATTTAGAGAAAGAAATCAAGAAACTTGAATTAGTTGTAAAGAATTTGGATTCAAACAAGGAAGAAAACACCAAATTGAAAGATCAAATAAAGGAACTTAATGCAAGATTAGTAACTAGTTTAAATGACGATAAACTACAAGAACTTGAATTTAAATTAATGAATAAAGAAAGTATAATTAATGATTTGAAGAAAGAAATTGATACATTAAATAAGATTAAATCAAGGGAAATTCAAGAAGTAGGGGATAAGGATAACAATTTAAATGAAATCAAGAGGTTACAAGTTATTCTTAAAGAGAAAGAAGATCAAATAAGTGAATATAAGAAATCAAATACTGGTAAAAATTTGAAAGATTTGGATAATGATAAGATAAAACAAGAATTAGAAGAAAAGAATAAACAATTAGAAGAATTCTTATTAAAGATAAAAGATTTTGAGAATAAAGGTAATGCTTTAGAGAAATTAGAACAAAGTTTAAAGGAGAAGGACAATTTAATAATTGAGTTAAATGATAAGGTTAAGAAATTAGAGACTCTTGAAGAATTACAAACAACTATTTTAAACCAAGAAGATGAAATTAAGAAATTAAAGGAGTCAATTGATGCCGGAATTGAAAATAAATCAAGTAATGAAAAAGATTTGAATGATGATGATGATTTAGCTATTTTGTTGGAAGAAAAGAATCTGGAAATTGAATTGTTAAAAGAAGAATTGTTAGAATTTAAGTCTTATAAAATTGAACTTGATGAATTAAAGGGTAAATTTAGTTCATTAAAGAGAGAACATAATTCACCAATTAGCAATGAGTTTAAGACTCAAATTGAAATTTTACAAAATGAATTAGCTAAAAGACCAGCAACTGAAAAAGTTGAAGAGCTTAAATCACAACTATCATTAGTTGATGAATTACGTAAAGTTGAGAATAGAGAAAAGGATAAAGAGATTAAATCATTAAAAGAGAAACTATCATTACAAGGAGGTAGTATTGTTGTATCCAAACCGCAAGCCATGAAGACACCATCATCCCACAGAACATCAGGTGCAGGATCTAAGAGAGAATCAAGTAGATCAACCATGGGAACAATATCAATGAATCGTCCACCAGTTATTCCACAAGTTGTTGATGGTGAATTACAAATCTATGTACCTGAAAAGAAAGATCCATCAAATGGACGTAAATTATGGTGTGGATTATGTGAAAGAGAAGGTCATGATAGTATTGATTGTCCATATGAGAATGATATTTTTTAAAATATGAAACCTTTATTCTTTGAACAATAATTAATGTTGAAATTTTTTTTTTTTTTAATTTAATTAAGTCTTTCTGTTAGCCTTTTTTACAGCTATTATCTATTTACAATGTAATTAATTCCACTTCAGTACATCTTATATTTATCAGAATTGCACCATACAGTCACTGTAGCCAATACAACTCAATATCCCACCTAGAACATCACCAGTATCACCAGCATCACTATAAATAAAGATGAAAAATTAAATCCGGGGAGTTAAAGAATGAGTCAAAAGCTACTAAAAAAAAAAAAAAAAAATAATGTTGAAAATAAAAAATAAAAAATGAAAAATGAAAAAAACTAAAAAACCAAATAAAAGTCATCAAATCAACTTCAACTCTTTTCAGATTTAATATTACAAAACTAAGAAGAGACATAGCCATGCCTTTCCCATTACTACCTCTTTTTGATACAGGTGCAACTGCTGATTCAGTTAGCAAGCTCTCTGTCGTTGGTGCAGGTTTGTTCCAACTAAAGGATGCTTCTGACGTCTCCTTATTAAAGACTGTTCCAAAGAATATTGAAATTTCTGTTGAATTCCAATCCAAAATTGAAGATGTTCAAGTCATTATTGATTTATTGAACAATGGTGTCTCCAAATTATTTGTTGACCCTTCTGAACTAACTTCTTTATTAGATGCTGGTATCCCTGCATCAAGACTTATTTTAAAATTATCAGATATTAGTGAATTATCTAAATATGACTCTAGTTATACTGTCATCTTACCATCATCATCTCCATTAGGCGATTTAAAATCTGCAACTGAAAATGGGTCAAGAACTATTTATGTTAAAATTACTGATGATTCTTCAAATGTTATCATCAATTCTTTAGTTGCTTCAAATATTATTCCAGTTATTGAATCTATTAAATTAACTACTGATTCAAAATCTGAACCTAAAAAAATTTCAGTAGCTGATGTATTTACAAGTTCTTTAGTCACTGATAGACCAGATGGATTATTCGCTACTTTAGTTACTGATATCTATAACCATTCTTTAGGTTTAGTATATTCTTCAAAGGAATCAATTAGTGAAGCTATTAGAACAAAGACTGGTGTTTATCAATCAAGACGTCATGGTCTTTGGTATAAAGGTGCCACTTCAGGTGCTACTCAAGAATTAATAAAATTAGATAAAGATTGTGATAGTGATTGTTTAAAAGTTGTCGTTAGACAATCAGGTGTTGGTTTCTGTCATTTAGAACAAGAATCTTGTTTTGGTAATATTCAAGGTTTATCAAGATTAGAATCAACTTTAATAGATAGATTAGCTAATGCTCCAGAAGGTTCATATACAAAGAGATTATTCACCGATGAAGCTTTATTAATCGCTAAAATTAAAGAAGAAGCTGAAGAGTTAACTGAAGCCACAACAAAGGATGATATCGCTTGGGAAGCTGCTGATTTATTCTATTTCGCTTTAACAAGATGTATTAAAAATGGTGTTAAATTAGAAGATATTGAAAGAAACTTAGACTTGAAAGGTTTAAAGATTACAAGAAGAAAAGGTGATGCTAAACCAAAGTTTATTACTGAGAAACAGGCACCAGCACCAGCTTCAGCCCCAAGTGCTAAAAAATCTGAACCTGAAGTTATTGATTCAAATGAAAAAATTATAATGAACATTATTGATTCTAGTACTGCCACAAAGGAAGAAATAGAGGCTTCATTATCAAGACCTGTTCAAAAAACTGCCGATATTATGAAATTAGTTAACCCAATTGTTGAAGCTGTTCGTACTAGAGGTGATGCTGCTTTATTAGAATTAACTGCTAAATTTGATGGTGTTAAATTAGAATCACCTGTCATTAAAGCTCCATTTGATCCAAGATTATATCAAGTTTCAGATGAATTAAAAAGTGCTTTAGATTTATCTATTGAAAATGTTTATAAATTCCACAAGGCTCAAATGCAAACTGAAACTTTAAGAGTTGAAACTCAACCAGGTGTTATTTGTTCAAGATTTGCTAGACCAATTGAAAAAGTTGGTTTATACGTTCCAGGTGGTACTGCTGTTTTACCATCAACTTCATTAATGTTAGGTGTTCCAGCTCAAGTTGCTGGTTGTAAAGAAATTGTTATTGCTTCACCACCAAGAAAGGATGGTTCAATTTCTCCAGAAGTTGTTTATGTTGCTCATAAGATTGGTGCTACAAGTATTGTTTTAGCTGGTGGTGCTCAAGCTGTTGCTGCTATGGCTTATGGTACTGAAAGTGTTCCAAAGGTTGATAAGATTTTAGGTCCAGGTAATCAATTTGTTACAGCTGCTAAAATGTTTGTTCAAAATGATACTACTGCTTTATGTTCAATTGATATGCCAGCTGGTCCATCTGAAGTTTTAGTTATTGCTGATTCATTTGCTGATCCAGATTTTGTTGCTTCAGACTTATTATCACAAGCTGAACATGGTGTTGATTCTCAAGTTATTTTAATTGGTGTTGATTTAACTGAAAAGGCATTAAATGATATTAATGATTCCTTACATGAACAAGCGTTAAAACTACCTAGAGTTGATATTGTTCGTAAATGTATAAAACATTCAACAACATTATTAGTTAAAACTTTTAAAGAAGCTTTTGATTTATCAAATCAATATGCTCCAGAACATTTAATTTTACAAATTGAAAATGCAGGTTCATATGTTGATTTAGTTGATAATGCAGGTTCAGTCTTTGTTGGTGCTTATTCTCCTGAAAGTTGTGGTGATTATTCAAGTGGTACTAACCATACTTTACCAACTTATGGTTATGCTAGACAATATAGTGGTGTTAATACTGCTACATTCCAAAAGTTCTTAACATCACAAGATGTTACACCTGAAGGTCTAAAGAATATTGGTCATGCTGTTATGTCAGTTGCTAAAGTTGAAGGTTTAGATGCTCATAGAAATGCTGTCAAAATAAGAATGGAAAAATTAGGTTTATTACCTAAAGATTTTGTTTAAAATTCTTTCAGACTTAAATCATTCTTGTTACATATAACTGATCTTTTTTGTACCTTTAATTCTTAGAAAATGATTTCATCATTTTAAAGGAAGATGATGTTAAAAAATTTTTTTTTCTCACATATTTAAAACTTTATTTAAATTATATACTTGATTTGATTCACAAATTGACTTTTTGTTTTACTTAGATAATTAATAATATCATTAATAATATCATTAATAGAATTTTAAAGTTTAATTTTTGTAAAAAATTTTTTAATGGGATAATTAATATCTACAATATTGTGATATGTCGGATTTTAATAACAAAGATTGATTAATTAAGGGGATATGAAAAACATATAATATAATTCTAATAGATAAAGAATATTAAACTTATAACTTTAATAATTTGTTTAGTTCACCTGAACTCTTTAAAGCTTGTAAATCAGAGTTACCACCAATATGTTTACCATCAATGAAAATATTTGGAACTGTTGATTGACCAGTAATATCTTGTAAAGCATCTTGAATATCTGAACCATTATCAATTTGGTTTAATTGTAAAACGTATGGTTTGACACCTAATTGGTCAAATGTTCTTAAAGTAGCTTGACAATAAGGACAGAATGTCTTTGAAGCAACAAAAATTGTGTTTGAAGCAATAGCTGATTGGACTTTACTGGTGATTTCTTTGCTAACCATTTTATTGTGTCTTCTGAATTTAACAATGGAGGTATATACTTTGTAGATTAATAAGGCAGTGAAAATTAAAGTTAATAGCATAAAAATTTAAACTATTAAAGATGAAATCTGCTATTTATATCTGTAAGATGATTACTGAACCTGATTTATAATTAGAGGGATGACAAATGTTGAGAGGTTGTTTTTAATTTAATTTAATTTTTTTTTTTGCCACTGTGGATTTTTTTTTTTCTTTTAAAAAAATTAGGGCTGAAATTAGGGCTTTCCATATCACGTGATTTAATTATTTGGTGTTTGGCTGTTTCTGATGATATGAAATATAGGGAGATTTTACAATTAATTCAACTAGAGATAATAAACCATTGACATCAACATCAATTAAACATCCATTTTAATAGTTTTACGATGGGTGTTTTTACCGACCATCCACACACTGCTATCACTGATAAGGTTGACAAGATCATTGAGTCAGACCAATTAGTACCTGAAATTGAATTACCTGAATTAATTAATATTATTAAATTGGAGAAATATTTTGGTCCAACTGAATGTGCAAGAGCAATTAGAAAGAAATTAAAATATGGTAGTTTACCTCAACAAGCAAAATCTCTTGATCTATTAAATGCTTTAGTATCTAATGGTGGGAATGGTAAATTATTGGAACCTTTATACAATGATAGAAAATTATTAGAAAGATTAAGATTATCTGCAAATGATGAACAAATTAATATTCAATTAAGAAAGAAAATTATTACTTTAGCTATTATGTGGAATGAAAATTTCTCTTTAATTGATAATTATAAAGGTATAGCTAATCTTAAAAATGAATTAAGAGGTGTTAAAGTTAAAAGAAGAAAATCAAGTGCTGTTGCAATTTCTAAAAATCAACGTAACTTTATGAATGATGAAGCTTATTATAGTGATGAAGAAAGTAATAATAGAAATAGTCGTGATGATGAAACTTATGGTTCATCTTCTCGTAATGGTTCAAGACCATCACATGCTTCTAATAAACGTAATGTTGCCATTAATAGAAATATTGATCCAAAAGGTAGATATAATATTCCAAAAATTAATTTGGAAAAAGAAGCTCCAAAGATTAAATTATTATTAGCTGAATCAACAAAAGCTTCAACTGATTTAACTAATGCATTAAGTACAGTTAATAGATCAATTGGCCAAACTTCTACAGAAAATCTAAAAGCTACTGAATTATTTGATAAATCAAGAATTATTAGAAGAAGAATTTTACATTATTTACAATTGGTTGATAGTGAAGAATTTTTAGGTAGTTTAATTCATGCAAATGAAGAATTAGTTAAAGCATTAGAAAGTTATACTTCTTTATCTGAAAAACCTGATTATGATTCGGATGATGATGATATTTCAGATTTTGATTCAGATGATGATGATGATGATGATGACTTAAGTTCAATTACAGATTCATTGGCTAGTTCAATGATTGATGAACATGCTAGAAACTTCCCTTCAAATATGAGGGCACCGCCTGCACCACCAAAGTCAAGAATGTCTAAGTTGAGTAGACAGGATACTGACGATCCATTTGGTGATAGTCATGTATATTCAGATGAAGAATAATAGGGGTTACTGCAACAAAGAAATATAAAAAAAAAAGTATAAACAGCTGTGTAATAATTTCATCAACTCTAATTTTTTCTATATAATTATTTAATAATTAATTTAAATTTGAAATATGATATTCAATTCTAAATATTTTACAAATATTTTAATCTATATTTAATTTTGTTCATTATAAATTTTCATTGTTTAGATTTTTTCATTGTCTTTTTTTTTTTTTTTTTTTGTAGTTGTCTAATAATCTATAAATTTATAAGAACTTTTCTAATATAAAGAGAGATATTGTAACTTAAGTCAACTAAATATACAATTGACTACAAAAATACTTTATAAACCTCCAAAGAATTTGTAAAATTTATAAAAACTTTGTTGTTTAAATTTTACAAATTTTGGGGGGAATCAAAATAAAAAAAAAAAAAAAAAAAAAAAAAAAAAAAAAAAAAAAAAAAAAAAAAAAAAAAAACAGATCCAAAGAAAAAAATATATATATATATATATATTAATGTAAATATTTCATCAAAATAGATAAATAAATTATTCAAGTTTTAAAGAAATTGGATAAAAGTTATATCCAGATGGCTTACAAAGATAACAGATCTTCAGGTTCATTCCGTGGAGGTAAACGTAGTGTAGGTGGATCGTAAGTAGCAGTTGAATTCAGCAACGATTGTTAGAGGGAAACTTTGATTAAATTCTTCAGCATTGTACTCAATTGAATAATTTTTTTTTTTTACTAACAGATAACACAATTGTTCTTTAATAGGAGAGGTAGTTCTAGAGTTGGTGGAAAAGGTGGAAGAGATGGATCAAGAGGTGGTAGAAGTGGTTACGACAATAGAAATTCAAGAGATCATAGACCAAGTTTAAGTCAATCTTACAATAATAACCAGCAACGAGATTATTATGCAGAAAATTCTTATCAACAGAATGAATATCAACAGAATGAATATCAACAAACTGAATACCCTTCACAAGATTATACAATGCAAGGAAATGGTTATCAACAACAAGAGTATCAAGACCCTCAACAACAACAACAACAACAATACATGTATCCTGAAGCTGGACAACCAGGTGTAGATCAATATCAACAAGATCAACAATATGCTCAACAAGGTGGATACATAAATGCTCCTCCTCCACCAAATGGTTATGAATATCCACCAGTTGATCCAAATCAACAATCAATTCCTATACCACCATTAAATCCAGGTCCTAATGAACATATACCTTCTGGAAATTATGGTAATGATTCAACAAATCAGAATGGTGGTGATGAGAATTTTCAATATCCACCAGTTCCATCAATGCCAAGTCAACCACAAGAACATTCAGAAATCCAAGTACCACCTCCTCAATCAATAATAGGTGGTCAAGGTCAAGGTGTACAAGCACCACCACCACAAGATGCTGGTATGAACCATGATCCAAATGGTAATTATCCAACCCTTGATCAACAACAAGACTATAACCAAGGTCCACTTCCACATCAAAGCCAACATCAAATGTCAAATTATGATCCAATAAATCAACAAAATTCACGCGAAGTACCAGATGTTGTATCAGGAGCTGATTATTTAAAATTAAAAACAAGATATGAAAATTTAAGTGAAAATTATAAAAGTGTTAATAATAAATATATTGGATTAAAAGAAAAGTATAAATTAGAAAAGGAAATAACAGAAAAGAAAATTAAAGCATTAAATGATAAAATTAAGAAATTATCTGATTATTCATTAAATAAATCAACAAAGGAATCTGATGTTGAAGATCAAAATCATA
>JAJMKZ010000004.1:53208-77622 GCA_030564005.1 Ruyongia tratensis | reverse complement strand
ATAAATGTTTATCATTAAAATCTAAATAACCTGATGTTTGCTTAACAGTGTCAATTCCTAATGATTTTGGATTTGATTTACTGACTCTTAATTGATAGTTTTGAAATTTTGTATTAGTTTCAACATCATACTTTGTTTGATCATATAATTCTTTAACAGTTTGCTTTAAAGATTTTGGAGCATTTTTGTTTTTGAAGTACTTAATTTGTTTGATCAATTCTTCCTTTGGATATAAGTCGTATAATTCTTTCCAAATTTGTAATAATTCCACTTTGTTTGCAGATTCTTCTGTATGTAGGGGGCTAACCTCGTCGGCTACATAGTTAATCAAAGTGTCAAAAGTGTCCCCCAATCCAACTAAAGAGGATTGGAAATTGTCCCAAAGAGGGATCTGTAACGAGATAGCAAGTGATGCTTGTGCAGCAAATAGCAAAGAGAGTGGTGTTAGTTTCATGTTTTGAATTTATCAAATAATAGTTAGTAAAAGAAAGCTAGGTTAAAGGGATTTCTCCAAAAAAGCTGGTGGTTATTATCTCTGTCATATTTTCTTTTATTTGTCCGGAAGTAAAAGTATTTAATTGCCCTTCTAAAACAACAAGTCTACCAGTTAGTGAAAACACAACGAAAGTCAGATTGACTAAGACATCCAATTACTCGCCATATAAGATGAAGAGACACTTTACAGGTATAAAAGTACGAGAAGAATCATCAGATTCTTCAGATGATTCTGAAAACGAGGCTACTGAACAAGAGAAAGTGACATCAACAAAGCCAACTCTTGATTCAATATCAATAAAAATATTAACCAAAAAATCTAAACACTTACCTAGTAGCACTGAAACTAGCAGCTTGTTAATACCCAAGGGTACTGCTAAAACAGAATTTACTAACGAAAGAGTTAACAAACATCCACAAAGACCTAGCTTGGATTCAGAATGCTCAAGTGATAGAGAGAGTGACAGTGATAGCGACAGTGATAGTGACAGTGAGAGTTCCAGTGACGATGAACCAAAGTTAATTAAACCAATATTTATCTCCAAGGCTAAAAGAAAACAATTAAGTGAAGATAAAACATCTACTACTATTACAAAAACCGAAGAAGAGAGTATACTTGAGAGAAATCAACGTACCTTAAAAACAATAGAGAATCATATTTTACAAGATATTGAATATAGAAAACAGTTGGAACAAGAAACACAAAATTATGGAGGAATTGATGATACTGATGATTTAGATCCTGAAAAAGAAAGAGAGCAGTGGCAAGAGAGACAGAGTGCAAGAGAATCTAGAGATAGAGAAATATTAGAAAAAGAACAAGATGATTATGAACAATTATTAGAAAGAAGAATGAGATCTGAAAAAGAGAGAAACGAAGAGTTAAATTCATTAAATAATAAAGAACAGAATTCCCACAGTATTAAAATAAAGAAAGGTGCGTTCTTTCAAGATACATCTTTATTAAATAGAGATCTTACAAAAGAAAGTGATATAGAAAAATATGATAAGAAGACTTTATTACCACAAAGATACCAACCTGGCCATAAATAGTTAACTAAATATTAAATTATATACATGCCATTTAGTTGAAATAAAAAAATAGAATATGGTACATCATAAAAGTCTTAATAAGTCAAATGCGGAACTATTAGAATTCCAAACTCCACTTAAGATTTTATCAACAAAGTCATCATCAATATCCAATCTAGTTAAAATATCATTATTGACGACACTTGATTTTAAATGATCAACTTGTTGTTTGATACTTGATCTTCTTGATAAAACAATTTCTTCTCTAACTTTAGAGACCAATTTTGAATTTTTTTCTTTGAGTTCAGATAATTTTGATTTTGTATCAACATCAACAGATGATTTGGAAACATTATTGATCATAGAGTTAACCGATTTGCATAAATTAATAATTGAAATGATTGTATGGTTTAACTTCCATGTTAATTCATTTGGAACGACTGGAACAGAATTTTCACTGTATAATTTTTTTAATTGATCAAAGTATTCTGATTTACCTATGCTGATAAATTTAGCTAAATTGAAAATAACTTCAAATGACCATTTTTCAACATCAGTTATACTATCGAATTTCAAACAAATATCTTCACTTGTAGCATATTCTGATACTAAACTTGATGAACCATTTATTATTTGCTCTTGAAAATTAATAACTTCGTTATAAGAAGATTCTAAAGGAATGTTTTCAAAAATTTTATCCTTAAGTTCTGGTAAGGCTTCATCTATACCAAAATTCCAAAATATTCTAAAGTCTCTATTATCAATAATTTCATTTTGTTTACCATCATTATTAATGGTTGTATCTTCAAAGATTAATTTGATTTTATCATCATTAAATAATCTTGACATAATGGAACCTTGTAAATATTTTTGTGATTTTAAGGTTGAATATTTTAATCTTTTGTTAAATTCAAGCATACTTTCTAATTTATTAAATGCTCCTTTATTAAATCCAACCTTAATTTGATAAATAGTTTCTTGATCATTTGATTTATAAATTTTAAAACTATTCTTTAAAATAGATTTATTTGGATAAACAGTGGCTAATCTTGATACAAGAAAGTGATCAAGAATATCGTGTTGAATATTTTTAATCTTTAAAGAATCATAATTTTTTAAAGCTAATGTAAAACTGTTAACAATAGAGTATAATTGAATTAACCAAAGTTTGAGATGGAATTCATGAGGATCCTTTTGTGAAATAAATTCTAATAAAACAATCGAAGTAAGAATGTTTTCTATGTTGAATGAAGCTGATAAAAGAGATTGAACAATAAATAAAATAAATTCATCACCATTGAAATAATCAGTCTTTGTTTTCTTAGCAAGTAAATGTTTAACAGAATTAAAATAATCAATATTTGAACTAATAAACTCCTTAGAGTTAATTGATGATTTGTCTAGGTATGTAATAATTTTAGTTCTATTTAATAACCAAATCATTCCTTTATCAGATGTAGTATCAACCTCTTTTTCATTGATATATTTAATAAATGAATCTTTCTCCTTTAAATTATCAATATATGATTTTAAGTCTGAGAAACAACACCCTTTAAAGGCCATGTTAGATGCAATATAGCTTTTGATTGATTCATCAATGTTTGAAGATTCATTCTGTAAATCGAATTCAATTAAAGCAAGTTGTGAATTTCTTGTATTATAATTTTGAATTATCTTTAAAGTATCTTCATTTTTATTTAATTTTATTGAAGATTTAATCAAATATTTCCAAGTGTTAAAATCATCCAATTTATAATCCAATAAAACAACTTTACTCCATTTATAAAGACTTTCAAAATCATTCAATTGGTCGAAAGTTTCTAATAACATGATCTGTAATTGAAGATCTAGTTTTGATTCTTTTGTAAAATCTAAAATTACTTTTGGAATTTGTTCAAATAATTTATTTATTTGTAAAAGTTTAACAAATACAAAAACTTCTTGTTCATTAACAAATGGTTTACAAGCTTCAACTAGTTTTAAACCTAGTTTAGGAAACAATAACTTTTCTGTATTTGTAGCATCATTTAAAGTTGCAACTAAGTATGAAGTAAAACCTGCCCAAAATTTGAACAGTCTTGTAGTATTCATATTTTTTAGAGTCATTGCTGCCTTTTGAATGACTCTAATATTACCATATTCACAACCTAAATGGAACCATGTAGTAACTAGATCAAAAGATAATTGTTTCTTAACAGCATTATCATATACTGACCATGCCTTTTGCTCTAAATTATATTTAGTAAAGATTTTGAATAAAAGATCAACTGTTTTAACTTGTGAAGGTGTGTTATCTGCTACTTTATTAGCTTCTTCAATAGCTTTCTCTTTCTCCCCAGATTCTAATAATACATATGCCTGTAAAGCTCTGTAGTAATCATTGGTAGATTGACTCTTTACTAGTTTGGCTACTGATTGTAGAGCCCTTCTAAATTGGCCATTATCAAGAGCATTCCATATATCTTGCTCTATAAAATTCATTGTAGCATATGAAAAAAAAGTAGTGAAACCAGTGAAGATGCTGTTGTTTATGATAATTGCTTTTCTGGTTAAAAGCTTTCAAATTAATTCGTTGATGTTTGAAAATTCTGAAGTAAGTCCCAAGTCCAGAGTCCCAACTGAGTCTCCAAATATTTACTTATGGGACTATTATTTGAGACTAAACCGAACAAAACTGGACTCAACACAACGGGTAACTTAAGTCACGTGATTGCATATTTTATTGTATCTAAAAAATTTTATAGAAATTTATTTCACATATAGAGATGAGCTGTTGTTAAACTTTTAAACCATAACCATTTATCAAAAATGTCTGCTATTTACAAGGTTTTAGCTGGTAAAGCTACCAAAAAAGAAATAGAGAAAAAAGATAAATCATATATCAATAAGCAAAGAGTTTTGTTAATCTCTTCAAGAGGTATAACTTTTAGACATCGTTATTTAATTAATGATTTATACTCTTTATTACCACATTCAAGAAAAGAACCTAAATTAGATGGTAAAAAACAATTAGGTCAATTAAACGAAATTGCTGAATTATATAATTGTAACAATATTTTATACTTTGAAGCTAGAAAACATCAAGATTTATATTTATGGTTATCTAAACCACCAAATGGTCCAACTATTAAATTTTTTGTTCAAAATATTCACAATACTGAAGAATTAAACTTCACTGGTAACTGCTTGAAAGGTTCAAGACCGTTACTTTCATTTGATATTGCATTTGAAGATGAAGCTCATTTAAAATTAATGAAAGAAATGTTCATTCATACATTCGGTGTTCCACCAACTTCAAGAAAAGTTAAACCATTTATAGATCATGTTATGTCATTCTCTATAGTTGATGGTAAAATATGGATCAGAAACTATCAAATATTGGAACAAGAAGAAGATTCCAAAAACAGAGATGATTCTGATACATCATTGGTTGAAATTGGTCCAAGATTTGTTTTAACTCCAATTTTAATACTTGAAGGTTCCTTTGGCGGCCCAAAAATATATGAAAACAAACAATATGTTAGTCCAAACTTTGTTAGAGCTCAATTAAAACAAAAACAAGCCGAAGATGCTAGAGCCAGAAATGATGCTTCTGTTGCTTTGAAGATTAAGAAGAGAGAAAATGTTTTAGCAGTTGATCCTCTATCTAATGATGCTTTATTCAAATAAACACTGCATTCCCCCCATTTTTGTATCACTAGTCCTTTCATGCTTAATAAAATAAAACAAACTGATATCTTTTATTTGTGTATCATTTAAAGAATTCTTTGTAGTATTTCATATCTTAAGAATATGAACTTGTACGAATCAAATTTCTAACATATTACTTAAACCTATTTTCTCTACGCTTATAACCATAAAAAAGATTCACAAATGAATATCCAAATATATATAGTATTATATACGGTATTACACAATTAACAACTATGTGTAAATCTATCATCAAAGGAGGTTATTGTTTTGCTTCCTTATTTTTGTGTATTTGATTTTTGATAAATTATAATTCATTGAATGTTACTTGTGCTTTTAGGTTTAAATAATCTATTGAGTCATTCTATTATCAAGAATTTGTCAATTTTTCTGAAAAAAACAAGAACAATTTAGTGTTTAGCAGCAGCTTCATCATGTTTCTTTAAATATTCAGTAACGAACTTTTCTTCTTCTGGAGATGAAGCATCAATCTTAGCAACCTTTTTTGGGGTTGAAGCGAATGGGTTTGGAGCAACACCTAAAGCAACAACACCAATAGTAGCTAAAGCAACCTAAATCAGTAAACAGCTCTTGTTAGTAAATCAAATTCTTCGAGGAATCATTTGTTTAGTAGGTAGTTCTGTGTTCTTTTGGAGAAATTTCAATCCTTCTCTAGAACTATGGAATTATGAATTTCAATTAGCTTGAAACCCTTGAAAATGTTGTATATCAAGACATACGTAGTAAGCTGGGAAGGTTTTACCTAGAAGAGTGTATGTAGCAGCCATTGTAGATGAGTTATGTTATTTGAAAGTGATAGGTTCCTACTTATGGTTTATTAGGTTGTTTTCCAACGACAGTTTTTTTTTTTCGAAATTTTTTATGAAAGTTCATTGGTTGAGTTCCATATTTTAACCACAAAATACAGTGTTTTCAAAGTTTTGGGAAATATTAAGTGGATATAATATAGAGAACTTGTAGCCATAGTAATTTTAACAAAAAGTGGTATTTATTGTTTGTTATTCATGCTGTGGAAAAGCACATTCTTTTGTTGATTAAATATTGAAAATTTGGTCACATGATAATCACGTGATATTAACTTTATTTACTCATTTCTGGATCATAAACTATAAACCAAGTACTTCACCAAAACCATATATAACCGTGACTACTAGCTGGACTAGTTAAGGGAAGAATATATTTATAAAGGACCAAGATGACGTTGGAACAAGACCAACAATATCTTGTCAACCTTATAAGGGCACAATATCTATCCTCAGCAGATGATGATATGTGTAGAAGGGTGATACAACCTTTCTTACTACAGACAGATGATGCTCCAGATTATGAAATATTATACAATCGTTTGCATCATTCAAAAGAGCTTAAAATATTACTAAATCCAATAGAATCACCCCCAATCCCCTTGAATATATTAGATGAGTTTTCTAATACAGATGAGTTTCATAAACTTACAAGCTTAAGTTCATCTGAAGACTTACACCAAGATTTTATTTTAAAAGAAATGGATAATAAGAAAGCAATAGTGAATAAGAGGTCTAATGCAGATTTAAATTCAACAATCCAACAGAATAACATTATATCTCATGTCAAAAGATCAGCCTCAAATGTAAGTATTACACAGCTTAATAATAATGACACAGTGTTTCGTACACAATCTCCAAGTGCTCTTTTAGAGAGTGATGATGCAAATAATGATAATGTATTAGCTCCACCATTAACGACTACTTCTACCATTTTAAATAGAACTGTTTCCAACCTTACAAATCCAAATAATTTAAAACCAAGACTTTCAAAGCTTTTCAAATCATCAAATATATCATCAAATATCACATTTAAAAGCACAAGAGGCAGAAATTCTTCAATAGATGAGTCAACTGATGATGATGATGATGATGATACTTACGATTATCAAACTGATGGTAGCCAGAGTATTTCAACCACAAGAAGTAGAAGCAACAACAGTTCAAAATTTAGTTTAAATAACATAAGAAATATAAATGAATCCAGAAATGGCAACAGAACTACTAAAAGCAATGATCATGATTCTATCAACAGACCAACCAAAGAGAATGAGAGTTACCAGCAAAATTCAAGTTCAGCTTTCCATAATATTATTGACAACATAGATAATGATATAAGTTCCCAAGATCTTTTAAGAGAAGATAATTCAGAAGTTTTGGATGATAGAAACAGTATTGGTATGAATGTCCAAAACAATAGAAGTGGGATCCTTGTTGATCAAAATTTCTCTGAGTTCAATTCAGCTCCACAAACTAATGAATATGATGATTCTAAATACTTATATGGTGATCACACTGTTTCAACAGTGGATGATGACATCTTATTGGATTCTGATTATTCAGAAGAAGATCCCAATGAATATATCAATTCAACTTTTGATACTGATATTCGTATTACAAATATGAAGAATAAAGCAGCTAATAATTTGGCTATTTCTCAAAAGAGCAGGAGAACCTCTTTCCGTGATAAATATAAACCAAGTATGCCTTTGAAGAATAAACAATCAATAAACAATATAAAGAGTTTCTGCTCTCCCAATGAACTGAAACAAAAAAGATCATCCAGTAATCTTGTAAATCAACCTTTGGATTTGACAAAGAAAGAAATTATTAAACCAAATCAGAGGGAATCAAAATTATCTTCATTAATTTCCAAAACTTTTGATAATGAAAATAGAGATCCTTTACAGTACTTTCAAATTGCATCTGGTGAAAATATATCTAATAAGACTGAAGTATTAAAGTTAACTGTTTACCTACCCAATGATAAAACTACAATTATTAATATTAGAAAATCGGTTACTGTATTTGAAGCTTTAGGTTACATTATTTTGGTTCTATCAAAATCATTTCCAGATCTTTTGGACGCTGATGATGAGACGGCCAAGAATCCAAATAGATGGTGTTTGAAACTTATAGATGAAGATGGAGAACCATACGAAGGATCATTTGGTTTATTAGATAGAAAAAAATTAATCATTTCATATGGAGAAGACGAAGTTGGTCTTTTAAAATGTTCTGATTCTGAATTTGAAGAAAATCAAGTCAAAACACCATTACCAACATATGAAACTTCCAGATCCAATACCCCTTCCCCATCAAAGAAACCCCCACCTGTCAAATCTCTTTTACAATCAGATTATTATACAACTATTATACCTAAAATTGACAATGATATAAAAGATTCAAAGAGTGTTAAACTAAAGGTTTATGAGTACCCATCTGTAAATAACATTAATAAATTTGTTACTATTGAACTGTTGATCACTTCAAAATTGAATGAAATACTTCTAAAGGTTTCTAAGCTCAAATCTTTTGACGCCAATGATTATGTCTTGAAAGTGTCCAATGAGAATTACATACTTGATTTGAATGATTCTGTTAGTTCATTAGATGGTCATTACTCAATAGAGTATTTAACAAAGAGAACTTCAAGAATTTTGAACTTCAAGAAGAAACAACAAATATTGAATACTTTAGCATTGGACACTATTAATTCTGAATTAACACCTCATACATTAGTTGTTGATGAATCTACTGATACTTTAAGTGAATCTCCTATTGTTTTATTAAAGAAACCACCACAAAAACATGTTACTACTTCTTATGTCACTTCACAATCATTACCAAAACGTCATGCTTCTTTGAGTAGAAATCTGAAAACACCATCATCTTCAATGAAACAATCATTTTTCAAGGGAAAGAATCCATCAAGACAATCTTTGAGTACTCCATTAGGCCCCGATACTGTTAGTACAGAATATCAAAAGTTTATTGTTTGGCGTCGTTTACCAATGTCATTTATCAATAGACACGAGAGAACACTTGCTATTGATGGCGAATATGTCTATATTATTCCCAAAGATGAAAAGATTTGGTATGAAAGTAATATGAAAACATCAACATTTCATGTTAGTCAAATTATATCTTGTAAAGTTTCTAAAAGGGTACCATCCAATTTTAAAATAGTTGTTATGAAAGCCAGTGGTCCAAAGAGATATGATTTTGAAGCCTTATCACCATTTGAATCCAGTCTTATAATTGATAAGCTGCAAAAGTTAATGAATGCTTACAAAATTAACACTACTACTCCATTACTCTCTTGATAGATTTATATAATTTCCAAATGAAGAAATATATCTTAAAAGTATACACATCCGTACATTTTCAATAAAATCTGATATATAATAAAAATCACTCATCGAAAGTTATATTTGACATTTAAGTGATATAATTGATGAATCCACAAGATATAAAGAATGATAACAACAACCTCTTCCATAACGAGTTAAAGAGTGAAGATCTTAATCTACAAACGAGGATTGAATCGAGTATGGAAGTAGAATCAAAAGCAAAAGATGTTGAGGTATTGGTTACAAGACAACAATTGGAAGCTATCAAATTTCCAGTAGAACCAAATGTCGTATTACAAATAACCGCAGGAGCAGGAACAGGTAAGACAAAAACATTGATAAATAAGTTATGTTATATGGTATTTGATCTAGAAATTGACCCTGCTGATATTTTGATACTTTCATTTTCTAACAAAGCTGTTGACGAAATTCAAGAAAGAGTTGGAAAAATATCATCCACTTTGGCTGAGGAATTGGTAATAAGGACATTCCATGGTTTTGCTTATGACGTTATCAATAAGTCAAAACTTTATTCTAATAGGAAACTTATTGAATATGATATGTGGGTATCGATTAATGAACGATTTGCAAAAGCATATTCTACTAAAGCTTTGATGGAGAATTTTGATTTGTTGTTGAAGTGCCAATTTGGAACTGATAACTTTGATGATGTAGCCAAAAGAATCAGAGCAACACCTGTCAATATTAACAAAGCTATTTCATTTATCAATAATAACAAAATGATCACATATAATCAGCTTCTTGAATATGCTATAGAGATTTTAGCACAGAGAATCTCTGAAAGCGAAGAAAAATCTACACCACAAGATCAATATAACTATAAAGTTGTAATTGTTGATGAATATCAGGATATAACAGATGAAAAATTATTTAAATTGATTTCTGAAGTTTCAAAAGGTGCTAACTTAGTAATTGCAGGAGATTCGAATCAAGCAATTTATGGATGGAAAGCAACTACAAAAGAATTTGATTTTCTTATTCACTTAAAGAAAGAAAAACACTTTAATAAATTTATTGAGAAAAAGTTGACTGAGACATTTAGATCCCCACCTGAAATAGTTAAAATTGCCAATTTACTCTTAAAAGATGATACCACAATAACTTCTGCTAAGTTCAATTCTGGTCAATTACCAATACTGCATGATTTTTCAACCACACAGCAAGAAGAAAGCTTCATTATAAGTGAAATCAAGAGACTCCAGACTGTTTCTAAAGGAACAATAAAACTGTCTGATATTTTGATACTCTCGAGATCAAATGAATCGTTGAACAGAGTTCAAAAGAGGTTACACAAAGAGAATATACCACATGTCAAATTGGTTTCTCAACCTGAATGGCATAAAAACCTTAGCGATCTAATAATGTTTACTAGATTATTATCATACAAATCAAGTTCTTTTACCTCAGCTAATATATTGTTATCATTACTATCACAATATGATGAAGAAACTTTAAACAAATTTAAGAAGATAATACCCCAAAATAAGTCCACTACTAATGTTTTAAATGCAATTTTAGCAAATAATGGATCTTGCAAACAGAAAAACAGAGATACAAATGATATCCCAGACCTTCCAGCTCAATTTATAAATGATTGTAAAATCATTTTGAAATACTTGGAAAAATCTTATAGAACACCAGATGAGATTCTCAAAAACTTGTTAGATATATCAGTTGAATTGAATATCATCAATAATATTAATAGAAGAAATAAACATTTAATGTTTGGTTTTAAGACTGGAAATGATTTGAAAGATCAATTGGTTTATGATTTTAGAGAAATGAAAGAGCTGTTAGATATTTTGTACAGAGATTATTATTTCCAGATCAAAAGTGGCCAAAAAGATTTAATAAATCTTTTTCTTGATAATTACTTGAATATATTACCAATTGACAAAGATGATGATTGTTTAAAAATAAGCACAATACATTCAGCTAAAGGATTAGAGTCTCCAATTGTGTTTTTGACATCAAAAAATAGAATCAAAAAAAACATTGACCCAGAAGAATATAGGGTTAATTATGTTGCAATGACTAGAGCTAAAGACCTATTGTACATCAATAGCCGTAAGAATAATTTCTTAGAAGAAATTGGGAGGTTTAAACCTGGAAATTCATTGCCCAATATTCAAAATCACTTTTTACTAAATCGAACACCTGAATTGACTCAAAATTGGTTAAACACTTATAGGTTATGGAATAGAAGTATGCATACATTAAGTAAAATCATAACTAGATAAATACTGGATATGTCTGTTGAATATTCATGATCATGATGACTATTATTTTACCTTTGTTTTTGATTTACTATTATTGTTCTCTGTAACCTTTGTCTTCGTCACCTTTTTTTCTTTAGTTTTAATAGGAGCTGTAGTCTCTATCATCTTTATATTTGGTTTAATAAAACGTAAACTTTTATTCTGTTCCAACCATGGGATAGAAACATCAGCAACATTTTGATCGATCATATTAAACAGAGGACCAAAACTTGCAGATTTATTTATACCTATAAAACAGCTATCCATATTTTTGTTTCCCAAAGTTTCTTTTATGGAATCAAAACTACCTTTAGGCAACTGGATCAACTTAACTTTATTATTTTGATTTGATGCTGTAAAACAAAGTGTTGGGAACTGTGAGTATAATAGTGCTGGTTGAACATCTGCTTTACACACAAACAAATAATCAATTCTCTTATCTTCTTGAATAGGTGTTAATTTTGAATCCACCTTAGATTTTAACTTATTTCTATTATTTTGAAAGGCCTGTAGCTCTAACTGTTTTACAACACTATTGAAACCTATTGTTAACCACTTCTTTTTATTTATTTCATCTGTTAGAGAATTTACTTCATTTCTTAAAGCCACCAACAACAAGTCCAATAGATCACGTTGTACAGCTAGCTCTATTTTAGGGAATTCAGATTTTGTAAATGGATTCTCCAGTAGAGGTTTAAAGACTTTCTTTCTTTTATCGCTAAGTTCTCTAAGTGATTTACTCATGTTTAATTAATGCTGTTTCTTTGTGTAGTTAACTAGAAAAGTTTTTTTTTTTTTTTCTTCATGGTTTTTTTTTCTAACCTACTACTAACAACTAACAGCTAGGCGATGATGAGATAACAAACTAAAGAAACTACAGTTGGTTTATAAATATGGAATATGTCTATATTAAATTAATATTATTACTATTAGTTATGCTAATAATGATTTCTAGCTTCTTCTGTGTTAAATTAAACTAATATCATTATAGTTTCCATTGCCATTAATGTTGTTATTATTATAATTGTTATTAAAGTTGTTCATATTATTATTGTTATTTTTATTTGGAACAATTGGTTGTAACGTAAATCCAGGTGGGTAGTTACTGGCTGGTGAAGGTTTATTGGCTGGCTGTAATGGTATGAATGCATTGACCGAATTCAATTTATTAGATTCACCTGTCCAGTCAATGTTACTGCTTGTTGTTACTGGCGTGCTATTGTTTGATTGCATAATAGGTGTCATAATATTACCACCAGAAGTTAAATTAGAATTGAAAGTTGTGGAAGTATGATTCATATTAGTTGGTGTAGCTGATCCTGTACTTGGAGATGAAACGAAATCATTAAACTCATCAAAGTTGTTATTACTTGAAATATTGTTATTTGATCTTAAATTTTTAACCATTGGTTGTAATGTATTTGTAGATCCAAATGATAATTCGTTACTCATTCTAATTGGTTGGTTTGTAGGTCTGGTTGGTTTTAAAGTCATAGGTTTCAGAGCAGGTTTAGAAACTGGGTGTGGTCTTTCTTGGAAATGAGGAGATTCAACTTGCTGTGGTGTATCTGAGACTGATTTGGATCTGCCATTTGATGTAGTTGTTGGTGTTTGTTCGTCTTCTTTACCATATAATAGATGTCTAAATTTCTCTTTATCATCTTGCATGTCACTTGGTAATTTATTGGATTCTAGAGTTTCTAAAAATTTCAAATGGTTTGTTTGAATTTTTAAGCTAATGTCATTAATTTCTTTAATAAATTCTTTATAATCAGTTAATGATAGTCCAGCATTTGAACTTAATGATAAAGACCATAATTGAGGCAAAACTTGACTAACAATGGTATCGATATCTTTTTCTGTGTTATTATGTTCATTTAATAAAATATCACAACAGTTAGAATAAACCTCTAAAACAATCTTCAAGACTTTTCTTTCTCTAGTCTTCATTGAAATCAATAAAGGTAATAAAGTATCAATGATTGTAAATTTGTCAATACCACCTTTAACAATCAATTTATTTAAAGAAACTAAGGTATTGATTTTAATAACCAATGATGTAGTTTTAGAAAATATTTGACAAATTTTAGGATATATAACATTTTTTATAGTTGGGAAGTCAACTGATGTTAAAACAACATCAATCTTTTCTAATGCTTTAAGTTGAATTTGGATTTGAGTACTATCTTGAGGATTGCTAGTTGAAGCGTCAGGGGCTGTAAAAGCTTTATCATATACTTTCAATAAAAATGCTTTAAATTCATCATCTTTTGGTATCTTTTTCTTTAAAATCATTAAATTCTCCAAGACACTAAGTTGGATATCTTTATTTAAAACAAAATCTTTATCAACAAGAATATTATCAGATGTTGTATTCTTATTAGCATTATGATGAATTTTAGCAGGAAATAATCTTGTAAAAATTTTATCATAGAAAGATAATTGTGATAAATTTTCACCAATTAATAGAATAACCTTCAAATCTGTTTGAATTATTGAAGATGCTAAATCTGATGGATTACCATTAACAGTGTTAATTAAAAGATTTAATAAAATTGGTAAAAATTTCTTTTGTAAAATTCCACTTGGGAATAATTGTAAGAGATTTGGTAGTGATTTTAAAAATATTAGAATTTCTTCGTTACTTGATTCTGTTGTTGTATGAAGGTTGATATTTTCTAAGAATGATAAACATTTTATTAACGGATTATTGAAATATGAAGAAACTTTAAATTGATCAATAGATAATCTTTTTGATGGATCTCTTTGTAATAAATCAGCCAAAATAGAATCATTTAACAATTCATTAGGTATATTTTTAAACAAAACTGTCGTATTATTTTGAACTAACTTATTATTAAATTTTTCAAATTCTTCTTTGTAATAATTTGTTGAATTATTACAATCAAATAATGATCTTTTATTGTATAAATAATAAATTAAACAACCGATTGAAAACAAATCAGATTTATAACAAACTTGATTATTATAAATAATTTCAGGAGCAGTAAAATTTAAATTGATATTAATAAAAGTTGGAACTCTTGGATCATATTGTTGAACAAAGAATTCATCAAATACTTGATTGGAATTTTGGTCAATATCATTATAATTTGTATTTGAACGTCTTATGTGACCAAAACCACTTAGTTTCCAATCATTATTTTCATTTATGAAAACAGATGATGGTTGAATTGAAAGATGAATAGAATTAACCTTTGAATGAATAAATTCAATAGCATTAGATACTTGTAATAACCCTTGTTGAATTGAAACGTCATCTAAATCAGAAGATTCACCACCTACACTTTGATTGCTGACAATAGAAGTAATACAATTTGTAACATATTCAGTAACAAAAATGAAATTAGCTTTATGGTCTTCTAATGGTTCAATTAAAGTTAAAATATTAGGATGTCTGAATTTAGTTAAATTTGATACTTGGTTTCTCAAGACTTCATAAGCATCATTCAACAAATCTTTGGAACTTCCTGATGATTTTGATTTAATGATATTATTTTTAACTAATATGGATTCAAACTTCTTTTTATCAAAGATAAAGACAGAAACTTGTCTACCAGTGGCCTTTTGTTTAGCAGGATAAACTGCCCATTGGTCAGAATAAAATGAAGGATTGTTAGCGATAGAATAATGAGCTTGAATACCAGTTTTCCCTAAGCATAGTGGGTTAGTAGACTGAAATTATATCCAATTAGCAACGAGTTCATTAAATGTCACATACATTTAAACATAATTCTTTGTAGTTTTTCTTCAACTTATTTTTGTTTACTTAGTAGTTCTTTAAAAATTCTGAGAATTGTTTTTCTTTTTACCTTTTTTTTTTTTTTTTTTTTTTTTTTTTTTTTTTTTTTTTTTTTTTTTTTTTTTTTTTTTTTTTTTTTTTTTTTTTTTTTTTTTTTTTTTCTTCATTATTTTTCAATGCCTTTAAAATTGAAAATTAGAGAGTTTTTATTAAATTTATTACATTAAATTGTTAATTGATTATAACATTTTATATTTTATTTTGAATAGTCTTATATACAAATAGAGATGTAGTGTATAAATACAGAAATAAACTCAACGTTTGACCCAAGTATGAGCCTTTCTGGCTTTGTAAAGACCAGCCTTCTTTTTTTCAACTCTCTTTGAGTTTGTAGTCAAGCAACCAGCTTTATATAATCTTGCTTTCAATAGAGGGTTATGTATAACGATAGCTTTGGCAATGGCAACTGCAATGGCACCAGCTTGACCGGTCTTACCACCACCTTTAGCACGAACAAAAATATTGTAATCAGATTCAGCTTCAACAACTGATAATGGGAATAATATTTGTATTCTATCTTGTAATAATGGAAATGCTTCACTTAATGGTTTATCATTGATTATTATTTGACCATCACCACGACTTAGCCAGACCTTAGCATCTGATGATTTTCTAGTACCTTTTGCAATAGCTCTACCAAATTCATCTAATTTTAATTCTCTTTGACTCTTTGCTGAAAAAGTAGATTTTTTATATTTTTCTAAAGTATCAATAATTTCTTTTGGTAATAATTTAGTTTCAATACTGTTTAATCTTTGTAAAAGTTGAACAAATTCTTGATGTTGTGAAGGTTTTAAAGCATTGTTACCTGCTAAAGGTTTATATTCTTCATAATTAAACCATCTGAAACCATCTAAAACTTTGGTTGTGGTTGGTAATTCTATGTATTTATCTAGTAATTTTGTCAAAACTTCAATATTGTGTTCATGAGCTGGATTACGGTTGTAAAATGTTGATGCAGCTGGTACCAATCTTAATACTTCAAAATCAGGACGAATAAGGCTATTACTATCATTATGATAAATGCCATTATGGTAGTTCAATAGTGAACTTTGAGTGGAGCTGAATCTAGCAGCATTTATAAAAGGTCTCAAGGACAGTATACTTCTAGGTATCAACCCTCTTTGAAACATAATGAATAAATTAGCTATTGATTTTTAAGGTTTAAAATTGTTTTTATTTAAACTTTTTTGAATTTTTTTGACGACGAGAAAAAAAAAAAAAAAAAAAAAAAATGGATTATGTAATTTCTGACAAATCAAATTTAATTTTAATTTTGGCTTCATTTATCTTTTATCTTTTTTTTCTATACTTATTAAATAATCATTTTATTTATTAGAATTGAACTAAAATGTCTTCATTGGTTCCTCTTGCTGATGATTTACCAGAATTTTTGAAACGTTATTTGCCCACTTTGGTTTCGAATAGACCCTTTGTCACATTAACATATGCACAATCATTAGATTCAAGAATTGCAGCTCAAAAAGGTCAAAGAACAGTAATATCGCATTTAGAAACAAAGACAATGACACATTATTTAAGAAGCCAACATGATGCAATTCTTATAGGTATAGGTACTGTATTGGCTGATGATCCTGGTCTTAATTGTAGATATGTTCCAAAAGAAATATTGAAACGTTCACCAAGACCAATCATAATAGATCCTTTATTTCAATGGAATTATAAGAAATCAAAATTGAATTCACTGGTTTTAAAACGTGAAAGTAAAACTCCTTGGATTGTTACTTCAAAATCAACAAAATTTACAACTTTATCTCAAATAGAAAATGAGAAATATCTTGTAGATCAAGGTGGTCAAATAATACAATTAGATTTAGATCCAATAACTAATCATTTCGATTGGGTACAATTATTAAGAGTCTTAAAACAAATGAACATTGACTCTTTGATGATTGAAGGTGGTGCAAATATTATAAATCAATTGTTATTGAGAGATGATATAGTAAATAGTTTAATAATTACAATTGGACCAACATTTTTAGGGGAGCAAGGTGTTCAAGTATCACCAATGAAAAATGTTAATTTGACAAATGTTAAATGGTGGACAGGTATACAAGATTCAATTATGGCAGCAAACTTAACAAACAAAGATATAGAATAATTTACAAAGAATATGTTATATGAAAAAAAAAAAAAAAGATTTTTGATATTATATGATACAAATAGATTTTTTTTTTTTTTTTGATTTTTTGATTTCTTTAGTTCTATTCAAATTATAAGATTTATAAGCTTATAAACAGATTCTGTAACTTGCATAACGACCTGATGTTTCACTTCTTCTTATAATTTTAACAACTTGACCTCTTTTTAAACCCAAATAACGTGCTACTGGATCTTCGCGTTGAATACGTGGTAATTGTGATTCTTTTAATCTATATCTTTCTAATAATTCCTTCTTTTCACTGTCTGATAATGTAATATGTTTTGGAACTAATTCGTGGTGAGTAATGTTGACAATTAAATCAGTTTCTTGGAAAGTTTCAATTGTAGCTGGAGCAACTGTTGGAATTAATTTATTGGCCGATGAAGTAATACCATTTTGATAAATAAATATACCAGTACTAAAGTTCTTTTCACTGATATGAATGATAAAACTCTTCATTGTCTTGATACCAACAGAAGCTTCATCACAGAATTCAACCCAAAGTGTACCCATATTTGGAAATTTCTCTATAGATTCACTTGTTGGATTTGCTTGAAAACACATTAATTTTCTTTGTGGTCTACCCATAGCATCACAGTTTTTACTTCTAAATTCTTCAAGGGACATATCTATTTCTTCTTGAGTGATGAAATAACCTCTATCTTTGACCATTTCTTTGACTGTTCTGAATGCTCTCCATAGACGAGAGACTTCTCTATCATTTTCTTGTTCCATTTTATTAAATTTTTGTGTATGTGGATTATATGTGTCTGATTATTCTTTGTTTTGGATGATTATTAAATTAGATTGATATTAAATCGTTAATATACTTTATTGATCTATTTATCCTATCGTCTATGCTGATTTGTTGTTTTTTTTTCTTTGTTTTTCTTTTTAAAATGCTTTTGATGAGTTTTCTTTTGTTTATTAAGAATTAAAAATTTCTTGATAAATTATCGTTCTCTTCTATCTTTTTCTGGATTGAAATTAGTGGTAGTCTCTAAAATTATAGAAAACAATAATAATTCCTTATTGAAGAACTTTGGAAATAATATATAATTACAAGTTTATTTGTATTCTTTCAAATATTCTTCCCTTAATCTTTTTTATTTTTATTTTGAAGTAAATTTTTTTCCAAAAAAAAAAAAAAAAAAAAAAAAATGAAATTTCTTAGTTCTGAAAATTACGCCTGATACATATTAAACCGTGCCATAAATTACGCCTTTAATAGTAGTTTAACTATTATCTTTCTACTAATAAAATAAAGATTTATTTCATTAAAATATCCAATTCTTTTTCTTTATATATAAAGTAATACTATAAACAATAATCTATTACCAAAAGCTATCTATTTTGATTGTTGAATTTGCATTTTATCTTTATTTTATAATATTTTTCTTGCTTTTCTTCTATAGGTTATATGAACATCACCACTAGATTTCCAAATAGTTGTTCTTAAAGTTGATAAAGTCATATCATTTGGTACAACTTGTCCTTGACAAATTACTTCTAACCAATCTTCAGGTTTTAATTTTGAATTACCCATTTCATTTGTCTTGACATTATTATTTTCAAATCTTTCAACTATATATCCTAATACTCTTTTAACTCTAATGAAATTTGATGCTGTTAATTTTAAATGATTACTTGTTATTTGTGGTAAATCACTAACATCCTTTTCATCTTTTTCAATAACGAATCCAATTTTAGGGAATTCCTTTATAATAAATTTATTCTTTAACAAGAAATTACCAATCCATCTTGGTAAATAACTTTCTAATTTTGTAAATGATAAACGATCTAAATGTTCAATATAAAGATCAATATCACTTGTTGAGTTCTCTACTCTTTGGTTAATAATTATAATTAAATCATTTGGCATATTTAATAACTTTGGTACTTCTTTATTAGAAGGTGGGGTTAAAAGTGAATTGTTTAATTGTGATGTATGTGTAATATGTTCATAACTAACTTTCATCTCATTTAAAATAGATTTCAAACATTCTTTTGTTGGACCAACTTCTGAAGCCTTTCTTGAATTATTATTTGATGTATTTGGTGAGTTATTAGTAGAGTCATTATTACTACCATTTGTATTATTATTATTAGTATTAGTATTACTACCTATTATAATTGAAGAATTCGAATATGATCTAGCTTTTAGATCAACTTCTTGATTCTCTGTCAAAGTTAATGAAGGTTTTGTAAAAGTATTTGGAGCAGTTAAAGGAGGATTTAAATCATTTAAAGAATCATTATTACTTTTATTACTAATTTGTGAAACAGCAGATTGTCTTCTTGAAAAAGATATTCTTAACTTCTTTAAATTTAATGAATTTGAATTTGATGTATCTTCTAAAGCAGCCGGTGCTGAAGATGGAGGATCTAATATTTCAGTATTTTCTGAACTTGTATTTTCATTATCATTATTGCACTTGTTATTGTTAATTGTGGTATCACTAGTTGTAGTTGAAATATCTTGTGATGATAATTTTGTTAATCTAAACAATTTTGAACTATGTTTAATTTCTTTAACTCTTGAATCTCTTAATTCTGAATCCATTTGTTGTTCATATTTTAAAAATTTATAAAATAATGAAATAATTAAAATTTTACCAATACTAAATCTTGTATCAGAATCTAATTGAAAACCAAAATCATATTCAGATAAATTATCACCATAAACTTCAGTATTTAAAAACATTTGTTCAGTAACAGTAACCATTAATTGACCAGCTTTAACAGATACTCTACACCAATTTTGTAAAATTTCTTCAGTTTGATATTTTTTAACAACATCATCAAATGTGACAGTTTTACCAAAATCTTTTAATTCTTCACATTTTAAAATATCCCAAAGTTTAACAGAATCATCTGTATATAAAGTAACAGCATATCTTCTATTATTTAATAATCTAACTTTAATTAAACCTGCTTCACCTTTAATTGACTTTTCAGAATCATTCCAATTTTTTAAATTTGAATTATTCATTGAAGAACTAATCATTTCATTATTATTAAATTTAGTTAATGATAATATACCATGAATTTGTTGATTATTTTCACTGTCATTATTATCATCATTTTCTAAATCTTTATAAGAAAATAAAGTTTTAACTTTATTTTCAGGTATATTAATTTCATAAATATTACCAATTGAATCACCTGCAAAAAAATTATCAAAATTATCATTAAATTTATCTCTATTATTTGAATGAAGAGCCCAAATTGAATAATTATTAAAATTCCATTTATTTAATGGATTTGATAAATTTTTAAAATCCCATAATTTTACTGTATGATCAGAAGAACTTGTTAACATAAATAAATCACTCATTAAGATTTGTTTTATTGTATCATTATGAGCATTTTTCAAAGTTTTAATAGGTTTATTTTGATTAATATCATAAAGAATAAGTTTTGAATCATTATCACCAATTGAAATTAAAGAATTTGAATTTGAATTAATCATATAAATTGAACCTTTTTGTAAATCATTTAAATTTGAAGAATTTTCCCAAGTTTGAATCAATTGATTTTTTGTCATATCCCAAATGTTTAAATTTTTATCTAAACCACCAGATACTACTAAAGATTGATCTTTAGGGTTTCTTGGACAAGTTAAACTTTTAACATAATCTTTATGATGACCTATTAATTCAGATTGATTATTTGAATGATTCCAATATTTGACTGATAAATCTGAGGAACAAGACACTATTGAGTTATCATCATAGATCACCAAATCATTGACCCAATCAGTATGCATACGTATTTGATTAATTGGTTTCAAGTGTTGATCATAAGACAAAATTATCCCATCTCTGCCAGCAGAGAACATTTGGGTATGTTGAGGGTTTGTTCTTATTGCATTTATGGGCAGGCAATGCTTTCTATGGTTGTCGTGAACACCAAGCACATAGCTCAGACTCTTTGCCTGGAGTCTATTGGACATTGCTTTGTAGTTTTTAATTCTTTAAAGTTTACCTTTTAATGCTTATTTTGAATATTTTTAATTAGTTTTTGTTGGAGTATTTTTTTTAAAGGGGATTGTTTTTTATTTTTTTTTTTTTTATTTTTATTTTTTTTTATATCCGTTAAAAAAAAATTTTGAAAAGAATAAATAAAAGAAATAGTTGTTTAATAGAAGAATTTGTTAATAGAAAAGTGTGTAATGAAGGTTTTAAGTCAGCAAGAGAAGGAAGCAGCAGGTGTAAGTTTGAATTTGTATTATTGTTTTGATCTTTTTTTGTTAGAGGAATTTACACTGTTTTTCTCTCCCCTTTTTTTTTAAAAAAAAAAAACCTGTTACTAACAAACAATACGCCAAAATGTTATTACAGCAATTAAAGGCAAGATTATGGTTAGCAGTTGCTAAAATAGTTGAAGAAGAGACTGAAATAATACAAGATTTAGAGAATCAAAATAATGGTGGATCAGATATCTCACCAAGAATAACGCCTACTCCTCAATTCATAGCTGCATTAGTTGAATTAGTATATAATCAAGCAGTTTCATTAGGTGAAGATTTAGAATCATTTTCAAGACATGCAAAGAGAAAAACTATAATGCCAGATGATATATTTATGGTTACAAGAAGAAATCCTGATTTAACTGAATTATTACATGATTGTTATAATAAATTAAATGGAATAGAAAAAAATGAAGAAGATGAAAATATACAAGAAGAAGAAGAAGAAGATGATGATGATTTCATTGATGATCAAGAACTAATAGAAGCTACTGAGAATAGAAAAGCAAGAAGGTAATCTACAATGGTTGTATTAAAAGTTTAGTTTAAATCAATAAAAGGGGTTATTATTCTAAATATATTAATGATTCCTTATATATATCAAGTAAGATAAAAGTTAAAGCGTAAATCTTCATTTCAAGTCTTTTTTTTTCTAAATGTTTAAATTCAAAAAACATTTTATAATTGTAATATTTTTTGTTTTGTTTATACTATTAGAAATTGTTGTTATAGTTTTGTTAATATTAGTTTTAATTTTTTTGTTGTTAATAATAATAATAATGATAACAAGTAAAAAATAAATTATAAAAGAATATATATATATATTTTTTGGGGGGGTTTTTTGTTTCAATAATTACTAAATTTAGTAAACTTTGTGAGCAAAATCATTCTTTTCAAAAGACCAAGTATCATCAGAGATACGACCTCTTAATTCTGGAACTTCAGAACCTGGAACGTAAACATCTTCAAATAAGATTTGCATTTTAGCTTCTGGAGCTGGAGAAGCATCAGCTAATTCAACTTGTTCATCAACATAAGCTCTAGCAGCCTTATCATAAGATTTAATTTCATCTTCAGTTGAGATACCTAATTCTAATAAATGATGTTTTAAACCAGCAATTGGATCATTTCTTGATCTCATATGTTGAACTTCTTCTCTAGTTCTATAAGTAGTACCTGGATCAGACATTGAATGACCACCATATCTATAAGTTTCATATTCTAAGACTAATGGACCTTTACCAGAAATTGACCAATCTTTAGCGAATTTTGAAGCTTGGAAACAAGCTAAGACATCCATACCATTAACCTTTAAACCTGGAATATATTGACCTCTCTTGTAATAATCAGTTAAAGCGGAAGATCTTGAAGCAGCAGTACCCATACCATACTTGTTGTTTTCACAAGCAAAGATACATGGTAAATTCCATAATTTAGCCATGTTGAAAGATTCAAAGACTTGACCTTGATTAGCAGCACCATCACCGTATAAAGTAAAAGTAACATTATCTTCATGTCTATATTTATGAGCAAAAGCTAAACCAGCACCTAATGGAACTTGGGCACCAACAATACCATTACCACCATAGAAACCAGTTGTGTACATATGCATAGAACCACCTTTACCATAAGAAACACCACAACGTCTACCCATTAATTCACCTAAAACATCTTTAACTGGAGAACCTCTCATGTAAGTAAAACCATGACATCTATAAGAAGTAATAACGGTATCTTTCTTGGTGATAGCATTTTCAATACCAACAGCAATAGCTTCTTGACCAACTGATAAATGACAGAAACCTCTAATCTTTTTAGCTTTATATAAAGCATCGGAAGCCATTTCCATTCTTCTAATAATGATCATATCTTTATACATTTGTAATAAAGTAGATTTAGTAGTTTCAAAAGTTAATTCAGGAACTTCTAATTCATAACCTTCAAAAGAATGGGATGGTAATTCAATAGTAACCAACTAATATTGTTTTGTTAGTAAATTATAAACATTAAAACAAATTTACTATTGTATAAAAACAATAGACGACATAATAATTTTTGATTTAAAAACTCCTCTTAGAATTGTAATCAATACAAATATTTTTGCACTTTCCACTTTCAATTGACATCATCATTTAACAACTTCATCTGGACCAACCAACTCAACTGTTGCTGATGTCGTTGAAATCTTTGAAACTTTTTTTTTTGCAAAGAACATAAGGTGATTACCCAAAAAAAAAAAAAAATAAAGGAGATAAAAAACCAAAAAAAACCAAAAAAAATACTGGAAAACACACGTACTTCATCTTCAGCTGCAGCTTGTTCAGCTTCAGTGGCCATTGATCTAGCCATTGAAGGCATTGATCTAGAGACTGTTGATTTGATAGCCAAAGGACGGAAAACAGACTTCAACATAGTAATCAATTGTTTTGTTTTCTTAGTGAAATCTTTAAAAATTTTAAAAAGATTGAAAGTTGATTTTTTATTTTTTTTGTTTTTTTTTTT
>JAJMKZ010000004.1:0-53108 GCA_030564005.1 Ruyongia tratensis | reverse complement strand
GAAAAAATAATAAAATCTTTTTCCCTACCTTGGAACGCATCAATTGAGGATACCATAATTGAACAAATTGTTTTAATAGTAGTTGGCTTCTTTATACTTAGTGAATCTGTATCTATATCTTCTTCAATTGGTTCATTATTTGGATTAATTATTGAATCCTTTTGAACTAAAGTAGCAATTAAATCTCTTTGTGCCGAATATGGTGTAATAATACCAATTTCTTTTTTATCAATACCAAAATCTAAAATTAATTGTTTAATATGAATTAAAATTGTTTTTGCTTCACCTTCATTTGTATATGTATAACCATCACTACCTCCTTCAGATTTCAATACTTTTTTTTCTTCAAATTTCTCAATATTATAATTAATAAATCTAAGAGGTTTAATACCTTTAATAGCTCTTTGTTCAACTGTAACACCATCACTTAATAAATTATTATAAATTTTCTTAATTGGAAATTCAGATATCATTGGATGCATTCTATATTGAACATTTAATAAATGTGGATTTTTATATGTTCCATTATTTAAAACTCTTTCAAATAATGATGGTTCTAAATATGGAATTTCTGAAAATGAACTTAATTGTTTATCATCACCAACAAAAACAATTTTTTCAACACCTTGCATACTTAATGGAATTAATGTACTTGCCTCTGATGATTGTGTACTTTCATCCATAATAATAACTGGTAATTTCTTAATAGATTTCAATTGAAATCCACCTGAAACAACTGTAGTTGTAAATATAACTTGTGCTTGAGCAATTAATTTATCTTCAATACTTGTTTGTATTTTAATTAATTTATTAAATTCACTCTTATTAACAGGTTTTCTATTAAATTTAAGATCAAGATAGATTTCTTTAATTGAACTTGGCAATTTTTCAAATACTTGATGATGTAAACAGATACTTGATAAATGATGTTTTTCATTATATACTTTTTGTTTCTCAATTGAAACAATTCTTAATATTCTTAAATATTTTTCATATTTAAATAACTTTTCTGCAATATTATCAATTGCAACATTTGATTGTGCAACAACTAAAATTGGTAAAGTTCTTAAATTTTTAATTAATTGTAAAATAATTTCATGAATTGTTGATGTTTTACCTGTACCTGGTGGACCTTGTAATACAGTAATTGCATTATTTAAAACATGTTGAATAGCTAATTTTTGTGATTCATTAAATGTATCTTTAGTAAAATTTAAACAATTTTTAAAATCTAATTGTTTAATTGTTTCTTTACCTAATAACATTTTAATAAATTTTGGGTTTTCAATCCTTGCCATTGCAAATAAAGTTCTACTAATTGGTACTGAACATGGAACAAGAGATAATTGAGTTGAACCAATAGGTAAAGTATTTAAATCATTCCATTTATAAGCTTCTAATAGTAATGCAATCTTTCTACCAGTATTATCACTAGCATCTCCAGCATTATTGTTTCTACCACGACCACCTCTTGCTGGCCTAATCTCAATTAAATCTTTAATGTAACATTCCCAAATATTATCTTTATCATCATATCTTGAAATAAAAATACTTTGATTAAGAGAAAATGGTAATCTACCTAATTCTTTCAATTTTTCTGGAATCATTGATTCAATTTGTTCATTATATGGAATTGTAACTTTAATTAATTCTTTAATACTTTCATGCCATTCAACAGTAAAATCTGAAATTTCTTCAACTGATAATTTTTGTTCTAAATATAAATGAAAACACATTTCTTTAAAATATTCATTAATTGAATCATATGATAACTTAGGTTTGTTAGCTAAAAATCTTGGAATATGTTCAAGTTCTTCATATTCTTCATTTTCAGCATCAGCATCAGTAGTAGTAGTTTTAGTTTTAGTTGATAGTTTTTTTTTCTTCTTACTTTGAACTTTCTTTGGTTCATTCTTTTTCTTTAATTCCTTATTGTCTTTCTTTGATGTAAATTTTTTATCGGTCTTTGGTTTACTATCATTGACTTTTTTATTAGAATCAACAAAAGGTTTATCAGTAAACTTTGTATTATCTTTCTTTTTTGATTGCTTTAGCGTTGGAGATGACGAATCCTTTTTGTTATTAGTATTAGTTTTTGAATCAAAACCAGGAGTTGAAGCGTCCTTCTTTGGTTGGCTCTCCTCTTTCTTTTTAAAATCTGTCTTTTTAGTTGGTTCTTTAACTTCATTATTAGCCTTCTCTTCAGGTTTAGATTTTTTTAGTGGTTTGGTATTATCGGACTTAACTCCAGAATTATTTAGTGGATTTGTATTTGAAATCTTCAATTTTTCAAATGATTCTACCAATGATTTCTCATTCTTTGAATTGTTTGAACCTTTGGTATTGTCATTACTTGTGGTTTTTGGTGACTTTTTGGGTGTATCTTTCTTGATTGGTTTAGTTGAAGATGAAGCAGATGATTTTGAGATTTTGGATGTTGATGGAGCAGCTTTATTATAATTTTTAGATTTGGACTTATCTTTCTTTTTATTGGATTTTTTATTAAGTTTTTTACCATTTGATGTAGTATTGATGATTGATTTTTTGACTTCAATATCATCAATGGGTTTCATTTTAGCAACAACTGTAATTGATAATGATTGAAAACTTCGTAATGAACCTTTAATATCACTTACAGAAGAATTTAATTCTCTAGTTATTGCAGCAGTTGATTTTGGAGATTTTTTTCTATTTGATCTTGGAGTACGCTTATTACTTTGTTTTCGTCTACCTGTTTGTCTCTTTCTTGAAAATTTCGAATTTTTTGAATTATTTGTTTTAACCGCTTCTTTAATTCCAAGAACAATGTATAAGAAATTATCATCAGATTCTCTAGTAAAATCATCTTGATTCAAGCTGCTTTGCTTTAAACATTTAAGACAAACAACATGATTAGGATTCTTTGTTTCAACGTTTAAATAAGAATCACTTTCACAAATATCACAATTTAAATCTCTAACTTTGAAATAATTTTCAACATTTTTTAAAATTGCACCATTTGAAGTAGTATATTGAGTTGAAGGTTTATCAATTTCCTTTTTCAAACAAGTTTGACAAATCATCGACATATCTATACCGCCATATCTAACAATTATTAATTGATGAATATTTGAATCATGACATTTCTCACATTCTAACAGCTCATCAGTCTTTGAATAAACAATGTTCTTGTGTCTTGTATCAGAGATATGTTTAATCATACCCTGATCGTCTAAAGATGTAGAACATGTTTGACAGTTAAACAGCACCATCACTTATGTCCTGATTTTGAGATTTATTTATTGTTAATTTTATTTTTAAGTAGAATGTTTTGCAATTTTTTTGTTAATTTAAAAAGAAAATTTTATATTTTTGGTGTCCGGATGACATATAAACTTACAAATTACAAGTTACAGCGAATTCTAGTATTTTCGATTAAAGTCCTATTGATACTGTAATTAGTGTTTATTCAATAATGAATAGAACAGTAACCTTGCTCAGGGTGGTCTAGCTCTACTCATATAGTAAAGTAAAGTAAAATTAGAATCTAATATAAAATAATAATAGAATCATCATGAAACAAAAAAATAATACGAAACAACTTAAATATTCATTTTAGTGATGTATCCTTACTATTCCACAAAGAAAAGCTCAGTAAAACAATGATGAACTAACAGCATCTTCTTCTTCAAGCATTCTAATAAATTTGTTCCAAATTGAACAACCAGATTGCTTAATATATTGTTTATTTCCAACCACAATGAAACAAGATTGTGATCTTGTTATGGCAACATTTAATCTTCTTGGATCAGCTAAAAATCCAATTGAAGTACCAGGTTTATTTGATCTAACACAAGAATAAATGATAACTTTCTTTTCACGACCTTGAAATGCATCAACAGAACTAATCATAATATCTTTAACAATAATTAAAGTCGGCGCCTTTTTAACTTTTGAAAAATTTGATTCTAAATCAAAAATTTCTTGAGTTTCAGCATCTAAAGAATCAATTAAAGCATCATTTTCAAGAAATTTTACAATACAATCTCTTTGCGCTGAGTAAGGTGTAATTATACCAATATCAGAAGGTTTCATTTTTAAATCAAATAATAATTGATGAAGAATTTCAATAATTGATGTTGCCTCTTTGGAATTCTTATATGATAAATACTTCATCCTTTTAACTACTTCTTGAGTAACTTCAACACCTGTATCAATAAAATATAATGGGTTTAAACCTTTAACTTTTTTATCATAATCATAAACACCATCAACTAATTTATTATTATAAAAATTAATGTTTGAAAATTTGGAAATTTTTGGATGCATTCTATATTGAGTATTTAATAAATTTGCTTCCCCTAACGTTCCCAGTTTAATTAATCTTTCAAATAATGATAGTGTCAATTCTGGTATATCAGAAAATGAACTCAATTGGTTTTCATCACCAAAAAACATAAATCTTTTAACACCATATAAACTTAAAGGTATTAAAGTATCTAATTCTGATGATTGAGAACTTTCATCCATTATTACAGTTGAAATTTCAGCATCTCTTAAATAAGCTAGTCCACTAGTTGAAGTTGTACAAAAAATTATATTATGTTCTGATAACATTTTTGAAAGTTCATTTTTCTTGTCTCGATATTGAGTTTCATCTAAATCTTTCCTTAAAAACTCTGGAGATAATTGAGAATGAAGTGTAATATCATATAAAAAATGATCCTTATTATATTCCAACATTTTAGCATTTGAAACAATTCTTAAGGGTTTAAATAATGATAAATTCTCGTCATGAGACTTTACAAAATTTTCAGCAATATTATCAATAGCAACATTTGAAGCAGCAATAACAAGAATTTTCCCACTATTAACATGTCTATTTTCAACTAATGTTTTAATTAAAGCAGTAATTGTTTTGGTTTTACCAGTACCAGGAGGACCTTTAACTAAGGAAAAACGATTATATAAACAAGAATTAATTGTCGTTTCTTGGGCTGAATTTAAATCATAACTTGAATTAATAGTTATTGCATCATTTGATGAACGAATTGAATTTAAAGTAATTAAATTTGGACGATACTTTCCCAATAAAATACGAGTTAATAAATCATCACTTTGTATTGAATCTAGTGATCTAAAAATTTTTGAAATGACAGGTGGAACTTTTAAATATTTAATTGCCTTACAATTACAAATTCCAATTAATTCATTTTCCTTAATCCAATTAGGAATTTCACAATAACATAAATTTCGTACATTTCGTACATTTCCTTGACATATAGCTGGTAATAATACTTCACTGTTTCTTATTTTAATAATAATGATTATCCAACTTTTATAATAAATCATTGGTTTATTTCCACGATCCCTTTCATCAGTATAATAAAATTCATTATGGGACCAATCATCAATACAGAGACGTCTAACTTCTCTAGAATTACCACTAATCCAAGGTTTAATTTCATTTTCAACAAGTAAATCATAGATATAATGACAATATTCATCATAAGAGTCAAAAGTATTTGCTTTCACCGAACCCATATATTGATAACCTTCTTCCTTTAATGTGTTATAATCATCAGCGGCATCATAATTTGTATCTTCATTATTCCAATCTTTTGAATCATCTAAATTTAGTTTTGAAAAAATTGATTCAACTGAAGTTTCATCATTAGAACTCAATATTGATAAATTGTTTGTTTTATAAATTAATTTTGCAAACTTAAAAAATTCAAGTTCATTATTAAAATTAATAAAATCTTCAATAAAATCATTATTATTAATACAATTAATACAAAGAATTATATCATTTTCAAATTTATTAATGAAAAGTTTTTTTTTAGAATTACAATAACAACAATTTAAATTTTCTAAAAATTTACATTTTTCAAAATTTTCAAATAAATCAGTTGCAGCATAATGAGTGATTGTTAAATTATCTTCAATATCATCTTCATAGATTGAAATATCTTCAAGTAAACAATCTTTACAAATGATTTTAAAATTTGAATAATTAATTGATCTTTTCAAAACAATTTCATTTGGATTTGAAATATTACATTTATAACAATTTATTTTTAAATTATTAAAAGTTATAAAATCTGATAATTCATGATGAATTGTTAAAAGATGATTTTTAATTGAGTTTGAATCATGATTTGTTAAACATTTTGAACATTTAAAATATTTACCTCTAATTATATTCATTGTTTTTTTTTTTTTTTTTGTATTTTTGAAGTTGAAAGAGGATAAAAAGTAAAGGAAAATATGAAAGATTTGATCCTTTTATAATTAAATTTGTGAAATTTCTCAAAAACTTTGTATTGAAAAATAGATGAAAATAGCAAACATAGTACCAAGTAGTTTTTAGTTAACTTGAGGAACAACAAAAGGGTCAATAAAAAGATTGAATAACAAAAGGGTATATATTTTTTTTCCTTCAAAGAAAAAAAAAAAAAAAAAAAAAAACAAAAATATACCAATTGATTTCGTTTGAATTTTATTTAATAATTATCATTTAATGATTTATCATTAACTAATTTTTTCAATAATTCATTTCTTAGATTTAAATCATTTTTTAAAAATTTAATCTTATTTAATTCAAAATTTAAAAATAGCACTAAATTTGATTTGTTTAAATCATTTAAATTAATTGTTGATGATGATTGATCATTTAATTCAAGATGATTTTTTAAAAGTGATATAATTTTATTTAAAATTTCAGAATCTGAATTTTGATCATTTTTGTTAAAATTAATTGAAAATTCTAATAATTTATCAATAATTAAATCACTATTATTATCATTATCATTACTAATATTAAAGTTTTTCAAAATTTGATTTAATTTTTTATTTCTTTCAACTTCATTATAGTTAATTTGATCATTATTATTATTAATAACATTATTAAATTTATGATTTGGTAAGGGAGTTGAAATATTGTCTAATATATTAACATTATTAAAATGAAATTTATTTGGTGTAAAATTTGGTTGAAGCACTGTAGATTTTTTAAGAGGTGTTTGATTATCTATAGTAAAATCCATTATACCTGACAATTCATAAGAATGGTCGCTAATGGGTATATTGTTCATTCTATAGAAAACATTAAACGATATTGTAATAGATGAAGGCAAATTTTATATTTGTTTACATTTTTTTTATAACTGTTGTTTAAAAAAAACCAATAAAATTTCTCTGTACAAAAAAAAAAAAAAAAATGACAGACTTCAACATCGAATCAATCAATGTTCCTCTACAGAAAGAATTGCATATTGATAAGATGAGGATATTCCTGTACAGAAGGCTTCCTGTTTGAATTGTCTCTTATTTTGATACTTAGTAAATCATTAATTAAAAAGAATTGTGTCGTTTTTGGAAAAAAGGTGATGCTTATCAACTAGGTGAAGGCAAAGAAAAAAAAGATATACTATATAGGAATATCTTTAATTATTTTAGCTGTTGAAAAGACTGGCTTTTTGGTGGTAATACAGGTGGTAATACATAAGAAAAGCGAAGTGCTTAAGAGAACCAAGAACAAGATTCTGAAGACGATAATAATGATAAAGAAGATTAAGAAGATTCTGAAGAGGTAGATGTTGATAAAGATGTTGATGAAAATGAGAATGAAGAAGAAGGAAAAGAATAACAAGATGCATTATTTTGAAGCGATACTTGAAATAGATTCAAGTATATTATTCCCAAATTTTAATACTTTAGTTGAACAACTTATATTGGTTGTGTGAAGGTAGGACTTTAATACTAAAATAAGAGATCCCACTCAAGCAAACAAAAGAAATCTTTATTAATTAAAAAGTATATATGCTGGTCTTGTCAACTTTAATCTCTTTATTCATAGCTATTGGTGAAGATTCAGAGCATTTATAAGTTTTTTGAATAATTAATTGATTAATAAATTGTACCATACAGAAAGAATTTTTTTTTTTTTTTTTAGTTTAGTTTTTTTTTAAAAAAAAAAAAAAAAAAAAAAAAAAAAAAAAAAAAAAAAAAAAAACTCATCACTTCAATTATTCAATTAGTAAAAAAGTAAAGAATGTCAGAAGAAGTTGTTGCTCCAAAGACTGCTGAAATCATCGAAGCCAAACAATATGAGAAGAAGTACACATGGGAAACTGTACCAGATGTTAAACCTGATGATATTTCCAAATCACAATTTAAAAAATTACAAAGACAAAAGAGATTTCAATTAAGTAAAGAAGATTTTTTAAAGATTCGTAAAGAGAAAAAGATTAAGAATAAGATTAATAAGAGAGCTAAAATTGAAGAATATAAATTGAAAGGATTACCAATACCACAAGAATTATTAAGAAAGAAGAAGCCAGATAATCAAATTCATTCAAACTGTAATATTTATTTAGATTGTTCATTTGATAAATTAATGAATAATAAAGAACAAGTATCAATGAGTTCACAAATTACAAGATGTTATAGTAGTAATAGATTTAGTAAATATTGTGCTAATTTAATAATTACGCCATTTAATGGATCATTAAAAGAAAGATTAGATAGAATGAAGAGTTCAGATTATAGAAATTGGAGACCAAATATTAAATTTATTGAAGAAGATATTTTAAATGATTTAGATAGATCAAAAACAATTTATTTATCATCAGATAGTGAAAATATTATTGAAAATTTAGAAGAAGGTATGAATTATATAATTGGTGGAATTGTCGATAAGAATAGACATAAAAAATTATGTTTTAATAAAGCTAATGAAATGGGGTTTAAAACTGGTAGATTACCAATTAATGAAAATATAAATCTATTTGGTAGAACAGTTTTAACAACTACACATGTTGTTGAAATATTATTAAAATGGTTTGAATTTAAAGATTGGAAAAAAGTATTAGAAATAGTTTTACCAGAGAGAAAGATTAAAGATGATGTTGAAGTTGAAGTTGAAGTTGAAGAAAATGAAGATGAAGTTGATGCTGAAGAATTAGAAGAAGGTGAAACTGAAACTAAAGAAGAAGTTGAAGTTGAATCTATAGCTGGTGCTGGAGTTAAAGAATCTAATGAAGAAACCAATTAGAATTCAATATGTTTTAGAGCAGTCAATGCTAAAATTGAGCTACAAACTTTATCATTTAAATTATAAATCATTTTAAATATCAATATAAATTCATTTTAAAATTTATCGTATCAAATATATCATTTAACTTAAAAGAAAAAGAAAACTTGTGAATTGTAGGTAATATCGATTCAATGTTTAATTTCTAATTGAGTATAATTATTACCAAGTATTATTTTGTACTCCAACATCTACTTTATGCTTTTAAATATTTGACTATAATTTTATATATTATTTTAAATTTTTTATTCATCTATTAATGATATTACTTACAATATTTAACTATAAATAAGTTTGAAGTCATTTGGATAAAAAAATTTTTGTAAGCAGTTTATTCACCGTTATAACAACAATCCGAAAATTCAATGTTATAATGGTCAATTATAAACATCTCATCTCATGATGATATGCTATTGATCCTAGCTTCAGAATTAAATATGAATCCCAAGAATAAAGAAAAGATTAACTTCAAATCAAAGATCTCAACTAATAAAAAATGATTTAATATTTATATTTAAAGAAAAAGAAGCAAAAATAAAAAAAAAAAATGGACTGTTCTGCTTCAAGAGTTAGTTGTCAATCTTTAACTTATGAAAAATTGGATATCAATTCAAAATTTAATATTAATAGTGATGGTATGTAAATCCTAATTAATACAAATAATAATATTAGTCAATTATTTCCTTTGATTTTCAATAAAAATATTAATAATAATGGAAATCTTTTTGATTAATAAAAATATACTTGTTCAATTTGATAAATTATATTAACTTACTAGTTATTTATATTAGTTTTACTAATTTTTGTTTTTACTAATTTTGGTAAAGGTTTTTATTTATACTTTTGTTTAAAAGGCCTATTTGTAGTCTAAATCTTCTACTTTTGGTCTACATATACTTATACCTTTTATCCCTACAGCTAAGTTAAATAATTAAATGTTTTGTATTTATATAATACATTTCTATAAAACCTCTAAGCACCTGTACTACCAAATTTTAATGACCAATCTTCAAATCTTTTTAAAGTATCTTTACCAACAGATTTTTTAATACTTTGCATTGCCTTTTCAAAATCTCTTAATTCAACACCTCTAATCTCTTTTGATTTAATATTTATTAAATTATCTCCTAAATCTCTAATTGGTTCCATTGCTGCTTCTTTTGCTAATGATGTAATATCACTACCTGAATATCCTTCTGTTAAATTTGCAATTATTATGAATTCAGTATCTGTTAATGAATTTGGTGAATTTGACATTAATCTTTTTAATTGAATTAATCTTGTATCAAATTCTGGTAATGGTATATATAATCTTCTAGAAAATCTTCTACGTGCTGCATCATCAATTGACCATGGTAAATTTGTTGCTCCTAAAACTAAAACTCTTGATTGAAATTCATTATCTGTTGATGTACTACTAGATAATGATGACCATTGAATTAAAAATTCAGTTTTAACTCTTCTCGAACTTTCATTTTCATTATCACTTCTATTTGATAATAATGAGTCAATTTCATCAAAAAATATAATTGATGGTGATAATTTTTTACTAAGATAAAATAATGATCTAATTAATTTTTCACTTTCACCTAAATATTTACTTAATAATGAACTTGCACTAATACTAAAAAATGTTGAATTTGCTTCATTTGCAACTGTTTTTGCAATCATTGTTTTACCTGTACCAGGAGGCCCAAATAATAACATCCCTGTAATTGGTTCTCTTAAACCTTTAAATAAATCAGGTCTAAGAAATGGATAAACAACTGTTTCTTTTAAAGATTTTTTAGCTTGATTTAATCCTGCTATATCATCCCATGTTAATTTTTCATCAGTTATTAATATATCATCTAAAATTTGTTGACATGATTGATAATCAACTCCTTGTAAATTATTCATAACTTCTTGAATTCTTGGATCTTTATAAGTCTTTTGATTTGTTGATTTACCCATAGTTGAGGAATCTTCATTTAATAATATTGGTGATTTTAACTTATTATTGTTCTTTGTAGCTTGATTATTTACTGTCATTTGTTTCTTTTTACTTGTTCCATTTATTCCATGATGTGTTGTTGATGTTAATTTAATTTGGGTATTTACAGTTGGTTTAACATAATCATATTTTCTTGTATAATAATGTTGTTGTTCTTGTCTCTTATGATTCACTATCGTTGTTGGGCTTGTTGGTCTATTATTGTTTATTTGTGAATTACTATTATCCCATGCCATTAATGCTGCTTGATTAATTGCTGATTGTGATATTGAGAAATCAAGTGAGTTTCTCTTATTTGAAGATGATGTGCCAGCTGGTGATCTTGATCTTGTATTTACTCGAAGCTTAGGTCTTGGTAAATCTAATGAACTTCTTGTTCTTGGTGTAACTTTTTGATCAATTGAAATATTTGATTCTGTTACTGATCTTATTGGTTGTGACCTTTTGATTTCATTGTTTGTCTTATTTTCATTAATAGTTGGAGATTTTGGTTTAACATTAATTGAATTGTTGTTATTAATTTCATGAACTTTCTTATTACTTGGTTTAAAAGCTGAAAAGAATGATGAATAACTTGCAGCATCTTTTCTCTCAGAATCTTTTAATTGATAAGATTCTGAACTTTTAATTCTCTTCACTAATGCTTGCTGCCTTTCAATTATTGATGTCTTTAATTGTAGAATACTATTCATAGCAATCTTATCACTTGGTCTAAATTCATCAGATTTAAAATGTGAATTAATTTCATTTATACCTTTATTAATATTAACTATTAACTCATTGTAATTGCCAATAGCGGCAGAAGTATTGTTCTTAATCTCCTCCATTACACAATCATCTTTGAAACTTCTGACTGATGAATGATACAGTGTATTTATACTATTCTGTAGACTCATTCTCTACCTCTATATGTTCTCAATGGTATTACTGTTCTACTAAATGGTAATTAATAAAATAAAAGAAAACAATCCCAATTCTTCCTTGTTGCTTCTTTAGAAATTCCAGGACAGAAAAAAAATAAATAAATAAATAAATAAATAAATAAATAAAAATAAAATTAAAATTAAAATTAAATTCCGAGGGTTTGTCACGTGGATTTTTTTTTTTTTTTTTTTTTTTTTTTTTTTTGTAGAAAAAGCAGAAGTCGGAATTCATTTTGTTTTTTTTAATAGTTCGTTGATTTTTTTTTCTTTCTTTCAAAATGTGGTGAAATATTTTTGACATTTTCTATAATTTTTAAAAATCTTTATCAAATCAAATTAATTCATTCTGTACATAGTTTTGTTCATTTGTTTGTTCATACTCTATTCCAAATTTTATCTACTTAGTTAAGAAATAAAAAAAAAAAAGAGGAGAAAAATAAAGAACAACATCATAATGCTTCGTGCTCCAATTACTAAATTATTGGTTTCATCAAATGTTACTAAATTAACATTACGTTCAACTCTTAGTCAAATATCTCAAAAAAGATTGTTATCAAATTCTTTAATTAGTTTAAATGCTTCAAAAGATAAAGATTCAAAACCAAAATCAATCTTAACCGATGATTTATTAGCAAAAGCTGGTCTTGATACTGATCAACCAACTTCAAATTCTACTAAACCTAATGAAGAATCATCATCAACTAATGAAGAAACTACTGAAGATTCAACAGGTGAAAAGAAACAAAGACGTAATAGAAAGAGTTCAACCGATGTTAAAAGAGAAAAAGCTGCTAATTCATTCTATATTGCTTTCTTTGGTGCAACAATTGGTGGTGCTCTTTACTTATCAAGAGATTGGAATGAAGAAGATTTAACAAATAAAATTGATGAAGGTGTTTCAAATGGTTATACACCTGATTTAATGTGGAAAAGATTAAACATAAGATTTAATTCAATCTTTACTTATTTCCAAGAACCTCCATTCCCAGATTTATTACCTGATTCACCACCTGAACCTTATAAACGTCCTTTAACTTTAGTTATTACTCTTGATGATTTCTTAATTCATAGTGAATGGACTTCAAAAGGTGGTTGGAGAACTGCTAAAAGACCAGGTGCTGAATATTTCTTGGGTTATTTAAGTCAATATTATGAAATTGTTTTATTTTCATCAAATTATACAATGTATAGTGAAAAAGTTGTTGAAAAATTAGATCCTTTACGTGCTTATATTAGTTATCAATTATTTAAAGAGCATTGTTTATATAAAGATGGTTCTCATATTAAAGATTTATCAAAATTAAATAGAGATATCTCAAAAGTTTTAGCTATTGATGTTGATGAAGATTCAATTAAATTACAACCTGAAAATTCAATTATTTTACCAAAATGGAATGGTAAAGCTGATGATGAATTGATTAAATTGATTCCTTTCTTGGAATATTTAGCTACTCAACAACTTAAAGATGTTAGACCAATTTTAGCTTCTTATAAAGATAAATCTTTGATTGGTGATGAATTTCAAAAACGTGTTGCAATTTTACGTCAAAATTATGAAGATGAACAAAAGAAAAAATCATCAACTAGTATTTTAAATAAATTATTAGGTTTACCAGTTGTTAAACAAAAATTCCCATTAGATGCTATTCATGATGAAGGTATTAAAAATTATCAAAATTTCCAAAAATTGGTTAAAGAAGAAGAAGCTAAATTAAAAGCTCAAATGGAATTACCAAAAGAAACTTTTAAATTAAAAGATTTAGTTGAAGGTAATTTACCAAGTCAAGAAGAAATGATGAAGAGACAAATGGAAAAACAAATGGAATATGAAAAACAACAAGCTTCTGCTTCTGCCGCTACTCCATCAGCTTAAATTAAAAATGTCTGTATGTTCTTCCTTCCTGAGTTTCATGATCTTATAAAACTTTCTCTCTATATATGCTAATTCTTTAACAAAAATTTGTATAATATGTTTCAGTTTTGTTTGTTACATTGTGGAAAGCTTTTTAAAAAGAAGCTTCCATTATATCTTACAAATAAATCATGATCAATGTTTAATCTTTTATATATAATAATGAAAGAAGTTTATAATCACAAGCTATAATTAAACTGTAATAACAATATGAATAACATTAATAGTCTTATCGATTGGAATTTTAAAAAATGTTTATTTTACTCTGAATCTATCAAACTATTAGCTATATCTATAAGTCAGTATGAAAACTTTAATTCGACTCAACTATTAACTCAGTTTTCTACTTAAACTATTTGTCTGTACCTCTAGACGACTAGACAATTCACAGTCTCCAGAGCTTTCGAATTAGGCAACTTGGCCGAGTGGTTAAGGCGAAAGATTAGAAATCTTTTGGGTTTACCCGCGCAGGTTCGAGTCCTGCAGTTGTCGCCATTTTTTTTTGTAATTTTTTTTCACTATTTTTGGAGTGTCCGTACCAAATCAAAAAAATTTTCTTAAAGAGATGAGATACAAAATAATTTTGTATAGTCTTTAAAACTCTTTTTAATAAATACTTTTATTTTTATTACTTTAATAACATCTTCATCTATTATTTAAAGATGGAATTAGCTATTGCACCACAAGATCAAGATATTTTATTAAAAGATAAAAATATCATCAATGAATCAGTTTTAAATAAATATAGATTAGCAGGTCAAATTGCACAAACTACAATTACTTATTTAACAAAATTGATAAATGATTCATATCATTTAAATCAAGGTAAGAAATATTCTATTGCTGAATTATGTATATTTGGTGATTCATATATGGCTTCTGCTTTAGAAGATGCTTACAAAAGAGGAGCCAATAGTGTCAATGAAAAAGGTATTGCTTATCCAGTTTCAATTGAAGTTAATGAAATAAATTCAGGTTTTTCACCAGAATTAGATGATGAAATTAAAGATGATAGATTAAAATATTTCCAACCAGGTGATATTGTTAAAATTTCTTTAGCTTGTCATATTGATGGATATACAGCAAATTTATCACATACTTTAGTTATCTATCCACCAGGTGAATTAGTTAATGGTGAAATAAAACCAACTGGTCCATTATTAGGTCCAAAAGCTGATGCCATTATTGCTGCTCATATTGCTAATGAAACTTTAGTATCATTATTAGGTTGTGCTTTATCTCCAGAAAAATTACCTCAAACATTAAGAATTAATGGTTCAACTACTATTACTGGTACTTTAATTAGATCAATTGTTGATGAAATTGCTTCAAGTTATAACTGTGTTGTTGTTCCAGGTTCAAGAGTTCGTCGTATAAGAAGATTTTTAGCTGGTCAAGCTGAAGGTATTGTTGCTGAAAGAGAATATAAAGGTGTTGTATGGACTGAAGCTGATCAAGAATCCTCATTATTAACAAAATCTTCGAAAAATGAAGAAGTTAAAGATTTAATTTCTTTAACTAAAAATTCTGTTAAAGGTACTGGTGTTAATCAAATTAGTGCTATTCCAACTGATGAATTTGTTGTTACGCCAGGTGAAGTTTATATTATTGATATTAAAATGGCATCAATTTCAGAAATGAAAGATGTTGGTCTAGTCACATTACAAAGTGTTGATAATTATACTGGTAAAAGTCATAATAAAGAGCAATTAATAAATGCTAGACCAAGTATTTTTATTAGAGATTTTGCTATTCAACATATTTTAAAATTAAGAACTTCAAGACAAACTTTAACTAAAATTGATAAAACTAGATCAGTATATCCATTTAAATTAAGTCATTTAAGTGAAAAATTCCCAATTGATTTAAAAAATTTACATTCAGGTTCAGAAAGTTTATTACAAGATATTTCAATTATTAAAAAAGATATTCAATCAGCAAGATTAGGTTTAAGTGAAATTTTAAATAATCATTTAGCTGCTACTAAACCAATTCAAGTTGTTAAATTTTTACCATTACAACTTATATTAAATGCTGCAAATCCAACTGGCTCTCACGGTTATGACGCTGAAAATCCAACTCTTCCAGGTTTAGAATTACCATTACCAAGATTAGGTGTTTCATCATTAAAATTAAAATCATTATTAAAGAAAGGTTCATATACATTACCAGTTGCTAGAGAACAATCAACTGTTGTTTTAGTTCAATCTGGTATATCATCAGGTGGTAACCCAGAAGTTCTAAGATTAACTGGTGGTTCAAAGACTGGTAAACCAAGTTGGGTTCATTCAAGTTATAAATTAAAAGAAAGTAGTGCTTTAGTTGAAGGTAGCTTACAATTGATTCAATTAGGTCAAGATAAGAGATTTGGTATTAACATTCGTGAATGTCAACCTATGAAATTAACAAGTTTATTTGATCAACCAGAACAAATGAACCTTGATTAAAATATTTCTTCCTCTTCTTCTTCTTCATCATCATAGTCATTATATTTCTTTTCTTCCAAAATTAACATATTAAAAAGATTTTGCAAATTTATAGAAAACAAAATAAAACATGTAATTTTAGAAATTTATTGAAGACATATCATAGTGTAGATAAGATACATATATATAATTTAATGTTGCAATCGATATAATTCAATTCAAGTATATATATATATATATTGGATTACCAGGGAGACAAGACGGGTAAAAACTAAATATCTAGATTAGGAAACTTTCCTTTTTTGGACATTTTAGCGTTTTTTTATCTTTTTTTTCAGTTTTTTTTTTTTTTTTTTTTTTTTTTTTTTTTTTTTTTTTTTTTTTTTTTTTTTTTTTTTTTTTTTTTTTTTTTTTTTTTTTTTTTTTTTTTTTTTTTTTTTTTTTTTTTTTTTTTTTTTTTTTTTTTTTTTTTTTTTTTTTTAGTTTTTTGGCTTGAAATCATTTTTATTTGCCATTTCAACTTTGAATTCGTTTTGTTTTTAACAACAAATATCCAAATTCACTAAATCGTAAGTACACCCCAATTGATGTGAGTATGACCCTAAACATTGATCCAAACCATATCCAAGTCAATAAATAAGATGCAAGAATTCACAGAGTTTTTAAGATCCTTCTACACTGATTGCCACCCAAGTTTAAACTTTGTTTATGTTTTTTTTTTCCTTAGTTGTATCCTTAAAATCTTCAGATCTCTTTATTCAACAACAATTAGAACCAATGAATTCATTATTTAACAATATTAATTTCATACAATTTATAATTGATTACAAAATGAAGGAAAAGTATATTTAATATCAAACTACAAGAATTAGAACTATGATGTCTTCTGCTTTAGGCGCGCAATCTTGATATTTTTTGTTAATATTTTTTAAAGGAGTCTAATAGAAATTTCCGGCCCTCACTAGGTGCCAGATATGTCGACAATTTCATAAGCTTAGTACTGTCCATTGTACAGTGTTACTAGAGAATGTCTACGATAAAATAAGTGAGGTTGATTGAATATGTTTTTATTTCGTGTATTTGTTGTCTTTTTTGGACAGCTTTGCCCTTTTTTTTTTTTTTTTTTTTGGACGACAAAATATTTAGTTTGTGGGAGGAAGGAAGGATCTTTAATGGCAAAAAAAAACAAAAAAGTCACCAAATAAAGAACACCGGGATAAGTTACAGTTATAGCTATGTTATAACAAATATCATTGCTATTTTTTCTGTTATCTAAGGAAACAAATCTCAATTTGTTATGTTGAATTTATATCTGTTTGGATCTACATACAAAAAAAATTTTTTTATTTTTTGAAGGGACATCTCTTTAATTTGCCAGAAAATTGAACTAAAAATAAAAGAATACTAACAACAATTTGTTTAGACACACAAATATCTAATATAATATGTCTCTATCTCGTGAAGATTCCGTTTATCTTGCCAAATTAGCTGAACAAGCTGAACGTTATGAAGAAATGGTTGAAAGTATGAAGGCTGTTGCTTCATCAGACCAAGAATTATCAGTTGAAGAACGTAACTTATTATCAGTTGCTTACAAAAACGTCATTGGTGCTCGTCGTGCCTCATGGAGAATTGTTTCATCAATTGAACAAAAAGAAGAAGCTAAAGGTAATGAAAACCAAGTCAATTTAATTCGTGATTACCGTGCTAAAATTGAATCAGAATTAACAAAGATTTGTGATGATATTTTATCTGTTTTAACTGACCATTTAATTCCATCAGCTGCCACTGGTGAATCAAAGGTCTTCTACTATAAAATGAAAGGTGATTACCATCGTTATCTAGCTGAATTTGCCACAAGTGAAAAACGTAAAGAAGCTGCTGATTTATCATTAGAAGCTTACAAGGCTGCTTCAGATGTTGCTGTCACTGAATTACCACCAACACATCCAATCCGTTTAGGTTTAGCTTTGAATTTCTCAGTTTTCTATTACGAAATCTTAAACTCACCAGACCGTGCTTGTCATTTAGCCAAACAAGCTTTTGATGATGCTATTGCTGAATTAGATACCTTATCAGAAGAATCATACAAAGACTCAACTTTAATTATGCAATTATTACGTGATAACTTAACCTTATGGACTTCTGATATGTCAGAAACTGGTCAAGAAGAAGGTTCATCACAAGTTCCAGAAGAAAAAGCTGAACCAAAACAAGACGAAGAATAAATGCAATTGATAGAATTTCTAAATGATTTTTGAATTCAGTTCTTCAACAAAATATAAAAAAATGGAAAAATGAAAGAAAAAAAAATATGAAAAGAATTAAAAAAAAAAAATTAAAATCCAATGAATAAAGTTGCTGAATTGAAGTTCATTATTTCCTCTTTTTTGATTGATTGTTTTTTTGGTTGTACACTAATTTTTTTTTGGTGTTTATTTATTAGAGAAGGAGAGTAATATTAAACTTCAAATTTTTTTTTTTGTATAAAAGAAAGAGATTTTGTCTGAATTAAATAAAGCTTATACTTATTATTGTCTTTTTGTTTCAAATTATCATTACTATTATTTTATTATTATATCACCACTTTTACTTTTTAAATAAAGGAAAATATATTATCTTTGAAGAATCAAGTAACAAATCTTTTTTTTGGCTATAGATATTATATTTATTGTTCGAGTTTGTTACTCTGTAGCCTTTTTAAAACCCAATTTGCATTATCATGAAAGGGTAAACTCCAATATCAATGCATAATCACATTACAGCATTGTGAATACAGTAAAAGCTGTTAAAATAGATTCAATAGTACTTAAGTAGTAGTAGTAAAATACTGTGTGTTCTACAATTTTTTTTTATTTGGAGCTGCAAAAAAATAAACATCAAAAATGATGTCGAAAGTTTTAAAAAAATACTATTTAACAAAAGTATTATTTCTTTTCAATTGAAACTCTAAGTTACTTTATACCAATTGGTACCATAGGATACGAAATACTTTTACTCAGATATAATGTCAGATTTCAATGGTATTTTCAAAGTTATCAACTTGACTGTTGGTGTTTTAACTGTATGTTGTTAATAGGAGAGCTCCTTATTTTTTTAATTGAAGGATGAGGCAGATATCACCAAAGGAATACAGATATAATATAGATACTAACAATAAATCTACAATTATCTAAATAGGTTATTTCAGCAATTACACAGTTAACTAGTGGATTGTAAGTTATTGATTATTAGATCATTGATTATCATTTATAAAGTTTACTAACAAATTAAATCAATATCACAATAGTCAACAAGTAAGTTTTTCAACAAAATAGTTTTAAGTCTATAGATTCAAATAAGTTTGATATTAACAGAAATGGAAATAAAACATAGTTTATCTTAGGTCTTTATTTATTGGCCTTTGGTGCAAGTATAGTCTTTTTAGGTATGTCATAATTTTTTACTGTCTTCATGAACTAAAATTTACTAACAACATAAAACTTATTTAAACAGAATTCAGAATCCCACCATTAACAAACGTATATGCATCCTTCTTGTTCAGTTTTATTGGAAGAGGTGTATTTTATTTATTAATTGGTGCTTTAGTTGCCCATGGAAATACAATCAAGGTTATCTTTGGTCTATTGATCGGTCTTATTGGTATAGTTTTTATTGGTCTACAATTTTTCCCAGCAATTGAACCACCTGAAAGCTTCAAAACAGAAGGTCATGTATTAGGTGAAGGTGATGACGAAGATATTATTTAAATGGGGTCTTGATTGATTTGAAGTATTAACAAAATTTCATATACCTTTTCATATCATTACTTAAAAATAAAAGCTGAAACTATTTGAATTTAAATTATAAAGAATAAATTAAATATATGATTAAATATATGATTAAATACAAGTGTTCATCTACTTAAATTTATTACTGTATTATTACTAAAGAAGGCAACTGTCTATATATTATAATGAATGTGCAAATCAAGTTAAAAAAAATATTTATAATTATCTAAACACTACGTTATAGTATAAAAAAGAAAAAAAATAGAGAAGTGGAAATAAACTACTTCCTCACATCTGATTCAATTCAAGTGAATAAAATATCAACTATTCCAATAAGCTATACTTTAAAATGAAAAAAAAGAGGAAGAAGACATCTCGCTAAAGTGGTTGTAGACTTATGAGAAGTAAGAAGCAGCAATTTGAGCAGCAGCATTAGGGTCTGGTAAAAATAAACCAACAAGAGCAACAAATGCACCAATGAATAATAATGTAATACCGATAAGAATGATAGATACACATAATGGAAGAAGTGGACCAGCAGACATACAAACAATTGGTGAAAGAATACCATTATAACCAGTTGAGAACCCCATAATGAAAAGACCAAGAGTAACAACAAAATTGTTTCTGAAAATTTCAACAACATCATTTGTAACACTAGCATCAGTTGTAAATTCAGCAATATCAAAACCTAAAGAAGTTGCAACTTCAGTAGTGTTGGAGTTGACGGTTAAAGCAAGAACAGAAGAAGCTAATAAAGCAATTGATGTAAAAGCTAATGTTTTAAAACTCATCTTTGAAAGTAATTATTAACAAAATATAATTAGAATAAATTTATAATAATGATTTTAAAATCTAATTAAAATAATTAAAGAAGAAAAATCTTTTGGGTGGAATTTATTCAACTTTATAGTCCTGAGAATTTTGAGTGGTTTATATATAATTTCTGTTAATTGAGAAGAAATCTCTAAAATAAATCTTAAAAATCTTTCGAAACAGAGAACTCGAAAATTTTAATTGAGAAGATTAAAGAATTAACTTCTCTAAAAGAGAATTTAATCTATTCATGAGTATATTGTGAATATTTTGATCTGTATTTCAGTTAATGAGAATTATTTTAAGCGCTATCCATACAACTGTTTAAATTTTTGTAACGTTTCTCTAAATTAGATGTAGATATTGATAAATGGTATTATCAACTTATAAGATTATCAAACTAAAATATTCTTTAATAACGATATAATAGTAGAATTGTTACGTTTTTTAAAAGCAAAATTATTGTAGAATAAAATATTTATAAAAATTTTTGTAATTCAAATTTATTTATTTATTTATTTATGATGCATATAATCAGTCATCGACAATGATGAAACCATAATATTAATAATGACTTTTATTTATCAAAGATGTGATTTTAAATCATCAACAATTGAATAACTTTAGATTTTTTAAAACTTTGAAACCCTCAAGTTAATTAATTATAATTGTGAGATGGCTGAAGCAGCAGTAGCAAACATTTCAATACTAGCAGCATTTGGATCAGGTAAAAAAAGACCTAAAATTGAAATAATTAAGCCAACCATAAAGAAACTCATACCAATCATGACAATACCTAGACATGGGAAAATACCAAGAGGGGTGACAATAGCACCACCACAGATTAATGGTGAAAGAATACCAACAAAACCTGTACCAATACCTAAAAAGACAGCACCAAGATCATAGATCAAAGGGTTTAATTGAATGGTAACTAAACCATCTAAAGTTTCTTTGATAATTTCAGCATCTGAAGGAGAGGCAATAGCAAAAGAAACTAAAAGAGCAATTGAGATTAATAAAGTTTTTGAGAAACAGGACATTTTAATTGATTGAATAATTAATTTGTTGATTGAATGAATAAAAAAAGTAAGTAAAATTGTTAAAGAAAATTAAATTACTTTCATGCTCCTTTTATATTTAAATTTAAATTGAGAAGATGAGATGTATAGATATTGAAAGAGAAATTATAAAGTAAAAGAAAAATCTATTGAGAAGTTTAACAGAAATTTTAAGATTTATGGAAAATACACGCTTTTGTGTTAGTACCAAATGCATAAAGAAATCTGAAAAATGACAAAAACAAAGCAATAACTTTGAAGCTTATGGGCTCTGATTATATATGTAGTTTGAAATTGGTTGAACTAGTATTCCTTTTGCTCTTCTAAAGTTTGATAACTCATATCTCATTTTTTGAACTTTTACTATTGAAATTAACATATTAATGTTCTACGGTTGGAAGTATTTTAAAAAATCATTTCATATCATATATGTTAAATAGGCCATAATAATTGAGTTTCAATCAAAATGAATACATAATAGTAATTATAGAATGTTTCAACCAGTAGGTCATCACGACATCATGGATACTCAATCCTATAAAAGGCGGCAATCTCTTCGCGATGGTTTTAAAGCTGAAATTCGTCTACTAAAGAGAAGAGGACAGTAGTTACCACATTACAACTAATGCCATGTTCCAGATATACCTTTGAAGTATCAGGTATACTGCTCTTCACCTTTAGAGTTATTATTATTGAAGAAGTATAAATAAAATAAGAAGAAAAATTCAAAGAGAAAAAAAAAATTTATACCAAAAAAAAAAAAAAAAAGTTGTTAGTATCACGTGATTTGTTTTCTGGGGGTAACAGGCTTTGAAATTTTATGAAATTTTGCTGCAAATTAACCATAGATAAGTTTGATGGTGCTAAATAAGAACAATTGATATTAATCAATTATATAGATAAAAGCAATGTCCAATCCCCTATTAGCTAACCTTAATGCATTTAAAAACAAGGTCAAATCAGCACCAGTCATAACAACAACACAGCCAAAGAAAATTACAACTCCTGTGACGCCTACAATCAATCAAAATAATAAAAGACCTTTCGATGATGATTCTCAAACCTCAACTACAAGTAATAATAATGATTCAGAATCCCCAAATAAAAGAACAAACGTTTCATCCTCACATTTATCTACAAAGTTATTATTAGCTGTTGAATATATAAAGGAAAAGAGAGGTGCAGTACCAATAAATCAATTGGTTTCATATTTAAACTTAGATAGAAATGAATTGTCAACTGTTAAATTGATAAATTTACTGAAAAATTTAGGTAAAGTTAATTATGATCAACATAACGATACTGTCGAATATGTTTCCATTCATAATGTTAAAAGTAAAGATGAATTATTAGCATATATTAGATCTCAACCAACATTTAAAGGTATAAGTGTAAAAGAATTAAAAGATGGTTGGTTAGATTGTATAAATGCAATCAATCAATTAGAAGCAGAAAATAAGATATTAGTTGTTAGAACAAAGAAAGATAATCATCCAAGATTAATTTTCCCAAATTTAGGTGATAAATTAGATCTAATAGATGAAGAATTTGTTAAAGAATGGAATAGAATTAAATTACCTGAAAGATCAGAATTACCAGGTTTATTAAGTGCAAGAGGGCTTAAACCTGCAAGTATTGATCCAAATACTGTTAAGAAATCAACAGCTAATGAACCATTGTTGAAAAAGAGAAAACAAAGAAAAGGTAAGATTACAAATACTCATATGACTGGTATCTTAAAAGATTATAGTAATAGAGTTTAACTAATAACAAATATCAAAAATTTAAACATTTTTTTTTATTTAATCTGATTTAAACTTTATATAATTACAAAAATTAATGCATTTTAATGAACAATTTTTTCTTCTATATGATTCAAAAAATAACCTAAACCGATTACTTATTTTTTATCTTTCTTTTCCTTCTTGATTTTCTTTTCTTTCTTGTCTTTCTTTTCACTCTTTTCCTTCTTTTTTTTCTTTTCTTTCTTAACTTTATCAGCATCGATTACTTCAATATCAGTATCTTCAGTTGATTCAAAAGTTTGAGCTTTTGAATCATCTAGTATTTCATCATTTTGATAATTTTTATCAATATCACTTCTACCATAACCTGTAGCCCAATGTTGAATTTTTAAACCATCAATCTTTTTAACATCTTTTCTTTGTTTTATTACTTTATTATAGTTAATATTTGGAATCTTAACAGATTTACTAATATTATAAAACTTATTTATCTTTAAATCCTTATTAATTCTATTCTTTGATGTAATAATTTTATATTTATTTGAATTTTCTTTTTGATCAAAAGTTATTAAATCTTCTTCAATTTGATAATCATTATCACTAAATAAAGCAGGTATACTTGGGTTAAAAGAGATTGGTAATGTAGTTTTATTTTTAAAATCAAAACCTTTTGGAGTTTTAATTAACCATATTTCTTTATTCTTAAATTCTTTAACTGGTAATGATTTTAAATCTAATTTTTGATAACTCTTTGGTGGTTCAAATTTTGTATTTTCTACTTCATCATAATCAGATTCCATGTCAGAATCAGCGACTAATTCACTTGACAAGATTTTAGACTTGGCCATGGTCGTTATATGTATAATATTCTTGTTTCTTAAATTAATAAGTTTAGAGAGTATTTTCATTTTGAGATGATATAAAAAAAAATTTTTTTAACTTCTATAAAAAAAAATATTCACGTGACTTTTCTCAAAATTTTGAGGCATCGAAATAATTAGTTACTACTCTTATATCTAAATATATATACTAGTGTACATTTGTATTAAGGTATTGGGTGCTTATACTATATGCATATTATTAAGAAAAATTACCTCAGTTAGGAATCAAAAAGAATTTGAAATAAAAAAAAAAATTTTTCACTTAAGCAGAAGTAGTGGCTGAACCTTTCTTTTCAATAGCATTTTTTAAAGCATAATTCTTAACAGTGTTTCTAATAAACCAATCACCATATTTCTTAACAGTTTTGTTTGGTTTGACATGAACAATATCATTTTCTAAATATATATCTAAATCATAAATAGTTTTAACTTCACCATTTAATAAACTACCTTCAGACCAAACAATTTGTCTATTATTTAATTTATAAGTTAATAAAATTGAAACTAATTGATCTTCAGGTACTTCCATTAATTTTGATAATTTTGAAACTTCTAAATTAGAATATAATGATAAATAAGCTTTAACTGATGGAATAAAGACAAAGTTTTTAACCTTTAACATAAAGATCTTTAAATGTAATGATTTAATTGAATCATTAATTATTTCAGATGATTCTAATGAAGTTGAAATGAATTTTGGAGCACCAAATTTGAATAATTCTTCATAAACTGGCAAAGCTTCTTCACCACCTCTTTGTAATTTACTTAATTTATCACCGAACTTTTCTTCAACACCATTTTGTAAAATTTCATCTAATCTTGTTGGAGCTAAACCAACTAAAAGAGTTAATAAAGCATACATTTGTTCACATTTCTTTGTAACTAAATCATATTGGCCAGACTTGTTAATGTTTTTAGTTCTTGAGATATATAATAAAATATGACTGAATGTTTTAACTGCATCATGATATCTATGTAACATTAAATAACAGAAACCAACATAGTAATAAGTTGTGAAATGACAACCTGGAATTCTTGTAAAAAAAGCTCTTTTGTTTAGTTGAATATGTTCCATTGTTTTTAAAGCTAAAGTGAAATCACCTAATAAGGTATGGATTCTTAATAAGCCAATAACTGAGAAATAACCTAAGTTTTTGTATAGAGGTAATGAACCATATTCACCAGCAATAGCTGAAGTATTTGAATTAGTAGCTTCATTCTTTAATTGTTCAATAATGTTTGAACGACCGATTAAGGAGTATAAAGCATTTAAAACTGAATAAGCACTCCAAACTTCACTATGATCTTGAACGTATTGGACTTCAATTGGATCAGATTTTGGGTTGTTTAATAATCTATTTCTGTAAATAGAGAATTGGTTGAATTGATAGATAAATTCATCAATTATTTCCCACAACCATTTAGCTGGTAAATCAAAAGTAACTGGACCTTCTTCATTATTTAATAAAAGATTGAATAAATTACAATAATTATTATAAGAACCAGTTCTATGTTCTAAGTTTGGAACTAATTTGGCATAGATGTGTCTGTAGTAAACTTCTGAGTATAAAACTAAGAAGATTTGATCATCGTTAACTAATGGAGCGACATCATTGATTGGATCAGGCCAAGCAGTGGTCATATAATAGGTATCAGTTAATTTATTGAATGAATTATAACAACTTTGTAATTCATTGATGTTGTTTGACAAATACGCGTTGTAAAACTCCTTGATGAACTCCACGACAGAGGCAGGAATAGCAGTAGATGACATTATTGACTTGATTTATCTATAAACTAAGAGAAAAAAGGAATAATTTAGTTACTTAATGTTATTTTCTTCTTTAATTTTTATTCGACATCTCAAATGAAAAAAATTTGTTGAAAAAAACAAAATCTACCGTTCTGGGTAATTACCGCTTTAGGACTGAAAACAAAAGCCAAAAAAAAAAATATATAATTAAAGCCAACTAATTTATTGTTAAATTGAGTTGAAACCTGTTTACGATTCAAAGGTGTTGAGAACTGTGGGTTGATACAAGATGTTCCATTTAGTGCAAGGGATGTATTCCAGATGGAATATGAAAGAAGGTATGTCACTTCACTGTTTTAAGGGTCTTTTAGGTCCTTTGTTCCTGTCATTTGTTGTTATCATCATATTGACAGGTACCAAAAAACTTTTTTGTTTATCTTATTTTACTAACTAGATATATCTCACAATTTTAATTAGAATACTCAGTGTTGATTTTAGGGTTAGATAACGCTGGTAAAACAGTAGGTTCAATGTGTTTCTTGACATTTATTTTACAATTGAAGACTACTAACAAGTTTTGTTTTTTTAATCTTTTAGACATTCTTAGAGAAATTAAAATCAATTTATAATCCAGATGCTAAAATTATTCCACAAGAAAGAATTCTTCCAACAGTTGGTCAAAATGTTGGCCATATACTTCTAAACAATACATGGTTAAAGTTTTGGGATATTGGAGGCCAAGAATCTTTAAGATCATTATGGGAAGAATACTATTCATCATGTCATGCGATTATATTTGTTGTTGATAGTACTGATAAAAAAAGAATTGAAGAATGTAGAGATACTTTAAAGAATGTTGTAACAGATGATTCAATTGAAGGTATACCCATCTTAATGTTGGCCAATAAACAAGATGTTGAAGATCATTTAGAAGTTGAAGATATTAAAGAAATCTTTAATGCTATAGCTGAACATTTAAGTGCAAGAGATAGTAGAGTATTACCAATAAGTGCATTAACTGGTGAAGGGTTAAAAGAAGCTGCGGATTGGTTACTAACGAGATTGATAAGAAACAAACAGAATAGACCTCCAAGATATAAATAATATTAACATTGTTTGTATGTGATATAAATATTCATTCTTTTTTGTTTTCCTAATATATGATGATTATGAACTATTAAACTACTATTAATTAAGTATATCGTCAAATACTACGTAATTCACCAACTTTTTTTTCAAATAAAAATGCAATATAAATATAAAAAAACATAGGTATACATAAAAAATTGATCATTTCCCATTAGTCATATAATACCATAAAACCATAAAATACAGCTAAGATAACTAGTTGATTCTTAATTAGAAATTGGTTATTAGCTTACTAATAACGCTGTTTATAAAAAAAACCTCATAAAACCCATAAACCATATGCAAAAATTCAACCCATTAAAATGGAAAAAATATCATAAAAACACTCTGACAATAAAAAATAAATGTTACATAAAGAAGATAATATAAAGATTGATTTAGATAGAACTTAGGTAATTCATGCCTAATGTTCTCAAAATAGAAAGATGTAAACTTTCTTCTGGTTCTTTATTAACCAGGATTTTTAAATTATCAATATCATATGAATCAACCGCCCAATGAAGATTTCTTTTCATACCACTATCAGAAAAATTTATATGTTTTAAATTATTATTCTTTATTGAAAGACTTTCATTAAGAATAAATTTAACTAATTTAATGCTTAACCATGTAACTGAAGAAAGATTTAAATCTTCTAAACATTTCAATTCAATTAATTTTGAAACAATATTATTCTCATTTAATGGTTTAAATTCAATATTTGGATTGTATAAATGATGATTTTTATCACCATGATGAATACTAATAGCATTTGAATCTGATAAATATTGTTGTTTTCTCTCATCTTCATCATCCATAAATTCACTTTTATTTATAAATCTTTGTTCTTGTGGTACTAAAACATGTTCAACTAATGATTTAACACGATGATGATTCTTTCTTTGATAATAAGTTTTAGAAGGAATAATTTCAAAATCTGTTGAAATTGAAACATTTGAAAGATTTAATTTTGTTAAACTTGTACACTTATCAAGCAAAAATAATATATAACCAATAGGAATATCTCTTGTTTGTGAATATTTCATCAAAAATTTATTTGTATATGGATGATTTGAATTAAATGGCTGATATTTTTTATTAATAATTTCAAATTTAATACAATTATTAGTAGTTAAAACATTTATTATTTGATCTTTTTTTTCAACATTCATACCAATATTAGCAATTATTGGTGAAATATTTTGATTTGATTTATTATTACTATTATTATTATTATTATTATTTTTCTTTTTAATTCCTTTACTATCTTTTTTTGGAATAGTAAGCTTAATTTTTGATTTAAGAGATTCAAAACTAAAATCTTTTAATTCATTATAAAAATTTGATGTTGAATTTGATAAATTATTCATTGTATTTGAAGAATTTGTAAAAGTTTTTAATAATTTATGTTTTATTGTTGAATTTTGTGATTGAATTGAATTTGTTGTTGAATTAATACTTAAAGTTGATCTTGATTTAGCTAAATTATAAGAATTTAAAATTGTTGAACCATAAAATGGATCATTTCTATATTTCCAATCTCTCCAAGAGGCTAAAGCATATTTTGTACTATATTCATCTTCATCAATATCACTATCTGAAACAAAATTATTTGAATGAATTGAAATATTATCATTATCATTATCATTATCAATACTGTTTTCATGATGATGATGATGATGATTTTGAATATTACTCTCTTGTAAATTTAATAATTCTTCTTGTAAAAGAGCCCCACATTTTAATTTTGATAAATCTAAAATTTTAACCATTTGAGGTAATTCAATATTTTCTTTTAAAGAAGTTACAAATTGACCAAGTCTATAAGTTGAAGTTAAAAGAGGATTTTTATAAACTATAAATTTTGCAGCTTGATTAAAACTTTGGTTAACATATAAACAACAAACTTGAGTTCTATGATCATCAACATAATCAATAATTAATTTCAAAACTTCAATTGGAAGATGTTGAATTGTTGAAAATTTTTGTATTTGAATCAAATTATTATTTGTAGAATTTGATTTATGAGAAAAAATACTAAAGGAATCTGAATCCAGTTTATTTAAAAACTTTTTAACTTTACTATCAGCAGCTGAAGCAGAATTAAATAATAAGGATCTATAATTATATAATTTTTTTGATTTCTTTGTAAGCCGAATAGTTGATGATGGGGCATTTGATAAACTATTTAGTTCAATCTCACCATGTTGATTTGCAAAAGATTCAGAAGTACCATAATCTTCATCAACGACATTATTAGAATCTTCAATAAAAGAATAAATTGAATTTAATTCCAGAATAGAATTCGTATTTGATTTTAAATTAATATCCTCATTGTTATCAAGATTACTACAAGAAGTTTGGTTTCTGTGGGGTTGACCATGATGACCATTATGATGATTGTAAGAGGGACTATGAATGGAACTGTGTTGACTTAGAATAGATTTTGATCTATTCAAAACGGATTTACCATATAGATTGTAGTTTGAGTTAAGGATCTTGATGTCTTTGTAAGGTTTTGAGAATGGGCCTGATTGTTGTAATTTAGTTGTCATAAATAAATGGTTTTATTGTCTGTTTATTGTAGTAGTAGTAGTAGTAGTAGTAGTAGTAGTAGTAGTATTATTAACTATTTGTTTTATATTAAAAAAAAGTTCTAGTCAAGTTTAATAAATCTAATTTTATTGATATAGTTTGAAAAAATTTATTTGACTAGAGTTGCTAGTTGGCTGTGTCACTTACTACTTGCTTGACAAAATTGATTCTGGGGTATATATAATTAAGAAATATCACCAACAATTAATTAACTTTATAAAGAAGTAAAATAAGAAAAACAGAACAGGGCCTTGAGGCTAAATTTAGAAGGGAAAGGTGTTGATTAAAGTAGTGAAAGATCTTGAGGTTTGTTCTTGTTGTGTTCAAAGTACTTGATTTTTTTTTGGTGGCGGCCCCTTAGAATTGCGATTTCTTTAAAATAAGATAAAATGCGATCAAATTAAATTAAATTAAATTATAACAAGTTCATAGATCACAGTCTTTCACACTTTCAATCAAAAGCCAATATCACCTTAAAACTGAGGACAAGAGCCAAAAAATATTAAATATCTGTTTTTATTAGTTTTTAAAATGAAATAAAATAAAGTTAATAAAAATAAAAAGGTATAATTTTTTTCTAAAAAAAATTCTTTTAAATCAGAGAATTTGACACATTTTGAATTTTAAAGAAAGAGATTTGATATTAATTTTTGGAGGGGTTTTGGAAGTATTTATGTGTTCTTGTTTTGGTGGATGGAATCTAAACTTAAATGTCATTATCTCAGCTCTTTTAGCCTTCAATAAACCTCTTTTTTGGTGGTTCAAATCCAACTTTTTGGTTTTGAGTTAACACAGTTTCTTCCTAATCAGGAAATCGCATACTAAATAATTTCCGTTTTGGGATATTTTTCAATCTTTTTTCAAATTTTTTTTTTTTTTTTTTTTTTTTTTTTGATGAAAAATGAAACATAAATAAAAAAAAAACACAACTATCAACACAATTTAAAAACTAAAGATAATCCTTAATCATCACACAATAGTCCCTTTATTGGGTGTATTTGTATTCATTCGATAATTCAAAACAAATATGTCAAAGAATAGTACGCCTGGGCGGAACAATTTGAGAATAAATACGCCCAGTGCTTCCAGATCTATTTCAAGTCCTTCACCAAATGATAACAATAATAACAACTCACCAGCTTCAAAAACTTCAAAATGGGCTAAAATTCAAGAAAGATTCCATCAATATTCAAAATCAAATCAATCTTCTCCTTCTACTAAAACTAATCATGGTGTCAATGTTAACACAAATATAAATAATATTGACTTTACTCCTGCAAGTAGTAATAGAAATTTTGTGGCAGATATTTTAAATAGTTCAAGTCCTCATCATGATCAATACTTTTCACCAGATAATTCCCCATATCAACTACAGCATAATAAAACTAATGAAAGCCTCCTAAGAACACCAATAGAGAATTCAAGATCTTCTTCAACTTCTACACTCAAAATTAATACACAAACGCCCAAAATTTCATCTTCTAGTTCTATTCCAAATAGAACTACATCATTACCAAAATCAACAGAATCCCTTATGTCTATTCATTCTCAAAATCAATCAAAAACACCAATGACTTTAAATAATACTTATTCAAATATACCTGAATCTCCAACAGATTTTATTAATAATCAACAACAACAACAACAACAACAACAACAACAACAACAACAACAACAACAACAACAACAACAACAACAACAACAAAAAGAACAACAAAAAATAATATCAACTCCTCCAAAAGTTAAACCTTTCCATTATTCAAAAACATCAACTCCAAGAAGTAAACAAAATTTAGGTAATGTTAAATGTTGTTTTTGTGAAGAGCTATTATCATCAAAATTATATTCTAAAAATGAAAAAATAATTGAATTAAAATGTGGCGATTCTTGTCATGAAGAATGTTTATTCGTTCTTTTAGATTCTTCAAATAAACATGAACTTACAGATTTTAAAAAAATATTCCCAATTTGTGATTTATGTGGTAAAGTTGCTTTACCATTAGATGAAACTATAACTGATTCAATAATATCAAAACTTTTAATAAATTCACCTCCAAAATTCCCAACTCAAAATGATTCGACTTATAAAATAAGACAAAGATCTCTTTTATCTAACGATAGTTTAAATGGACATTCTGCTCCAACTACAAATTATATTTCATCAAGATTGTCAATTAATGCACAACATCCTCATCCTCCTCCTCCTCCACCTCCACCTTCATTACCAATGATGCCACCTCATCCACTTTTAATAAATCCTCCAAGTTCATATAATGGTGTAGTAACATCACCATCATTATCAAATCCTTCAATTTCACCTCATACGAAAAATAAATCTGGTTCATTCAAAACATCAAATTCGGGATCTTATCAAGTGCCTAGTTTACCAAATTTATCACTTAATTCAACAACAACAACAGCAACAGCTAATTTATCACAATCTAAATTAAGGCAAAGACATACTTCAAGAGGTTCTTCAATAAGTGCAATGTCTTCAATAATTTCATCTGCATCAAGATCACCATCACCTACACAAAATAGAATTTTTCCAGTTTCTAATAATAATATACCATTAGCTTTATTAAGAACTGAATATGTTAAAGATTTATTAACAAAATTACAACAAAATTATAAACCAAATTTAAAAAATTCAGATATTGAAAATTTTGGTTATTTAAGATTAATTGATGAAATGTTAGTATCTAAAAATGGTGATAATTTCAAAAAATTTATAGTTTATTTATTTCAATATAATTTAATCTTAATTAATATTGATTATAAAAATATTGAAATCTTTGAATTATTAGCTTCACCAAAGATTCAAACTCCAAATTCAACTATTCTTAAAATTACATTGAATAAAATAACTAAATCCAATCAAAAATCAGAACAAGATCAACAAAAAAATTTAACTTCATTATATATTTCTCATAAATCAACAAAAATCTTACAAAAATGGACTGCTGGTCTTTGTGATTATGAGTTTATTTTTAATTCAAATAATTTATCTTCAACAGTTGAATTAGGAAAGAAAGAAATTGAATCTTTAACATCACCTATAACGACAAAAGATGATCCAATATTAAAATCACAAGTTTTGAATTCAAATGAAATGGATATTCCTGTATTATTATCTCCAATTAGATTTGATGAATCACCTTCAACAATTAAAGAACCAACTAAAGATGTCTATAATGATGAATCATTTTTCCAAAAGAATGATAATTTAATTTTAATAATTGATCATAATTTTATTAAAGGAATTGATAAAAGAACTATTATTACATTACAAAATATTGTAAAAGCTTTAGATTTTAAATTTGATTTACAATTATTTTGTACAATTAATAATTTAGATGATTGTTATTTATTTGGTGAAATTAATACAGTTATTTCTAATATTGGAAAAATTGATGATGATAATGTTGTACCTTTAAAATCTACTTTAAAATCAAAATTATTTGAAGATGTTGATTATTGTTCAATTATTTTGACAAATGAAAGAGATTTAAATTTTAATGATTTCCCAATTTTGAATAGATTAACTATAAAAGTTAATGAAAATAATTTAATGAAAGATTCAGGTTCTAAAAATGTTCTTAAAGTTGATTCATGGGATTCTGTAATGAGGAATATTATAGAAAATTTAGATATAAAATTTATTGGTGATGATTCATTAGAAGCTGAAGAATCAGATCTTGAAGAATCAGACTTTGATTCCGATGCTGAATATAATAGTGATAAAGAATCTGAAAACAATAACAAGAGTGATGATGATGATGATGATGATGATAGTTCTTTTGATAGTGGGAAATCAATAGACTTCAGTGATGATGATGATGATGATGATGATTTAACTAAAGAGGGAAATAAAGATATGACTCTTGATGATGCTCATATTGAAGATAACTATGCTATTAATAATGAAAATTCTTTAGGAAATGATTCGATAAAATTTGATAAACCCATTGAAGAATTGGATAGTTTTAAAGAAGAAGCAAACTCTACTAATAAACCTGAACAAGGTGGTGAGAAAAATTCACGTTGGAGTACATTATTTGATGATATTAATAATGCTTTATTGGAAACTTCATCTACTGCTGAACCAATTTAAAATCATTCATTAATGTACTTTGTAATTTATTTATTTTAATGACTTGAACTATAATGTTTATTTTTATGTATCTTTTTAATTCTTTTTTAAAACGCTATGTTATAGCTTGATATTTATTAGATATAAATAATAAAATATATAAGTTATTTAGTAAATTAATTTATAATTGCTATAGATGATATTTGATAATATGAGTTAAAATTTCCCATTGTTATTATATCTTTTTCTTAATAATAATAATTATTGTAATTGTGCGATCATGATATGTGTTTGGTGGATGGTTTCATTGATTGGTTTAATCATTTCTATTTTGGTGTGTTTATATCTACTATGTTCCTTGTATTGATATTCAATATAATAATTAATCAATAATTTAATCTATCCAATAGAATCAGGTAGTTCATCAAGACCATATGTATGAAATCTACTACATCTCTCTATCTCAGTATATAAATTAGAGACCCATAAATCTCTCTCTTGTCTTGATCTTGCCATAAATACCATACTTTGACCAGTAACACCTAATCTGTTAACTAATTGAATTAAATTTGGATTTTTAGGACCACTTGAATCACTTTCAAGAACTTTTTTACCATTCTCTGCTACACTAAAAACTTTCTTACTAGCAATAGCACGTTTAGTACCAAACCAAAGCGTGAAACATCTAGATGGTTCATCCTCTGAAGAAAGCCAACCATCAGGGTAGACCCTTGATAACGAATTTCTTCCAGGATTAACGTTATCAATCTCAGTATCTCTATCTAAAAGATCTAAGCTAGTGGCCATTCCAGAATAAATGTAGCATTCTGTTATTGGCACAGTTAAATAATGTGTATAATGAGTTGTTGGTTTGATTTGTCCATTAAATTTACTTCTAACAAATACATTATAAAGCACAAGATAACCAGGAATCAATGTCACAAAGAATTTTCTAAAAACAGCGTGTTTTCTAGGTTTCTGGAAAAGAATTCCAGATCTTAAAACTGGATATAAAACTGAATTTGGTGTAGCATTATAAATTTCAGGATCACTACAACCTTTTGAATTTTCCCATCGTGAAGCATTCTCACCAATATTAGCCTCTAAATAATCATCAATATTTAAAGCATCAATATTTTTAGTCTTTAAGCAAGTAATCAGCTTGCTATCTTCTTTCTTTCTTAATCTCCAATAATGTACCAGTTTCTTCAATCTGTTAACCCACTCATCTCTGACATATGTGGTAGGAGCTTTTAATTTAATCTTAGAACCATTTTTAAGCTCAATTTCAAAGAAAGAGTCAAGAGTTATAGGATTTTCACCAATCAGAGGATTGCCATTACTATAGCCCCATGCTAAATTACTAGCAATTCTAACCACTGCAGGAAATTCTTTAGGGTCAATTGATCTAATGTTAACTATATCGGTCATATCAATCACTGAATGTGATTTAAGAACTAAATTTATTCTTCTCTCAAACTCAAAAGAAGCATGTGAATCAAATTTTTGAAAATCTTCAGGTTTAATATCTTTGGATAACCATACAATATGTTCATTTTCATCTAATTGAAATGGGTTTTGATCATAAATAATACCAATTTGGTTTTTAACTTTTTCTAAATTATCAGTATTATCAAAATAATCAGGATCATCAAAGTAATCAGTAAAATTTGGTAATGGCGGTAATGCTTCAAAAGAATGTGTAAAACAAAGTAAATTTTGCGATGTAAAAAAATAGTTAAATTTAAAAACTTGCTTTTTGAATACACCTCTCTTTGTATTTCCTTCTCTTGTTGTTAATCTTGCTAAAAATCCTTCAATTGCAGTAGGTTCTTGTAAAATATGGTCAGTATTATCTGGATTATCATCTTTGACTGTTAATGGGTGTTGTACAAGTTCTCTAAGTTCAAGATCAAAATATTCAAATAAAGAATGTTGCCAAAACAAACTAGCTAAATTTTTACCAAATAACCATTCTAATCTATCATACCTTCTAAAACAAAAACCTAACAAGTATTTAGATTTTTCCCAAATATCAATAAATTTACCAAATCCAGCTTCTATCAATTTTTCTATAGTTTTCTCAACTAATAAATTAAATATTGCCAGATTTTGAGAATAGTAACCTTTCTTTTCTATTCTCACATCTATTTTATTCTGTGAATTTATTTCCAAATATTCTTCATAAACTTCAATTGGTATTTGGATACTAATAGTAATATTAAGTTTTGGTATATTGATTTTAATGCTATTTAATAAATTATGACCAATTGAATGTTTAAAAAAAGTTAACCAAAAAAGTGCAGATCTTTGAGTCTTGGTTCTAAATAAAAATATTCTTCTTTTGTTAACTATTGATATAGTTTTATCCAATGAACTATAGAGATTAACAGTACATTTATTGTTTAAAAAGAAGTCTAAGCTATCATCTGAATGACCAATTTCTTCTTCTTGTGGAATTTCTCTTGATGTATAAAATTGTAATAAAATAGGATGATCAATGTTACCAGTTGATCTTGCAACAACAAAATATTCTTTCCATCTTTCTAAAATTCTTGTATCACAAGGTTCTTCTTCAGTAAATTTTGAAAATATTTTTTCATTTGAATCAGGTATATTAATTGCAACTTTAACCATAACTAACATTTTTTCAATTTTAATTATTTCACCAACTTTATAATAACGTTCTAATTTTTTAAAAATTCTTTTTCTATTAATTTTATTGATGTCAGTTCTCAAACTTCTTTTAGTTTGAGTTGCAACAGTTTTGATTTTTTCCAAAGTTTTATCATATCTTGAATCTAGAGGAATTGGTTTTAACTCAATATTATCAGAAGGTGATGTTTTTAGTTGAATTATCTTTGAAATTCTTGATTTTGGTCTTGATTTTAGATTATCTGGTAAATTAAAAGTAACTTTTGATGTAGTTCTAGAGATATCATTCTCAACTGAAGAATGGCTCGTATCAGCTGTTAAATTATTTCTTTCTGAATTAAAATTGGCATTTTTATTATGAACTTGATTCAAGAAATCAAGACTTTGTTTTTGAATATTTAAATTATCATTTTGTTTTATTGTATCATCATTGTTAGAGTCATTATCATTAGTATCAAGGTTGTAATTTTCAACAATGGATGCTTGAGAATCATTATGTTGAGAAATATCATCTAGAGCAGTATGGAAAGACTGTGCAACTGAAGTTGATGTTGAATTGAATTCTAGATTAAAAGGTTTATTGATTTTCTTAACAACATCAGCCTTGTCTTTGTCTTCAAGAGTTGAATCATGAGTTGAATCATGAGTTGAATTCTTTTTATCTTTTTTCTTCTTCTTCTTTGAAGATATTGTTTTTAAAATAAAACCAGAAATATCCCCATTTTGTTTAGCTTCTTTTTCGATTGATTTTGTAATTGTATCATTTGAATTTATTGAGGCCACTTGATTATTATCATTATTATCATTATCTTTTGGAACCGATAGAACAGATTGAGTTAAGTCAGTTTTATTTGTTTGTGGTTTTATTGTATTTGTACCTGAATTCTTTGTATCATTTGTTAAAATTTTATCAACTTCTGATAAAGATTCTGATTGACTAATAATTTCTTTTTGTTTGCCCTTACTTTTGATAGATAATGATTTTACCTTAGGTTGTTCAATGATATGTCTTGAAGCAGATCCATCATTAGTTTGACTATGGGTGGAATGTGGACTAACTGGATGATGCAAATGATCACCTACATCGTCATCTAAATAAGAACTATCAGAATCAAAATCAAAATCAAAATCAAAATCAGCACTTATATCAGCTGATAAAGCATGTTTATGAAATAATTCATATAACTTTCTTGAATGAGGATCAAAATCTTTAACAGTAATTTTACTCTGTTTTAAGATATGATTAGCATTATGCATACCCTTTCTCCAAGTACCAGTTCTATTCTTTTTAACGATTGCTAACGATTGTTCATGATACCAAAGATTTGGAATTGAACCTATAAGAGTTGTCTTTGATGCTTGCGATATTTGGGCCGTTGTTGCATATTGAAGTCTAAAAGCTGTAAAAGAATCAGAAGGAATTTGAAAAGTATCTTGGTCTATGTTATCATGGTTTCTGGATTGAGCTGATTCAGGCTCAGGCATTGCATAAAGACTTAACTCTATATTTTTTAAAGTCTATTCATCTATAATTCTATATTTTTATTTATCTTTGCTTATTATTTTTGTGTTCAATTTTTTTTTTCTGCAGTACCGTTAATAATAAAGATTTGAATGAAATATACAATTAAGAGATATATAAAGTTCTATAGTTCTACAATGGTCAATCAAGTATAAATTGTAAACCCAGGTTGTACTTTTTATTCTCTATACATTAAACTGTTTTTTCCACTCCAATTCTCCAGACTATGATAAATCCTTCATAGCTATGTTTTCAGTGGTTTCATTTCTATTAAATCCCTTTTTACATTTTAAAACACCAAAAGTCCAAATTAAATAAATCATATCCATTATTTTCTCACTTATTCTAATTTCCATACTAGTTGTTGAATAATTATCACTATTCCCAATTTCTTCAACTTTATTTTCTTTTTTTAAATTTTCTAATTTCTTTTCTGTTTCTTGTTTTAAATTTTTAGCTTTAGTTTTATCAACTTTTATTATAAATCTAGGATTGTTTAAAATAAAACTAAATCCTTCAATTGTAAACATATTGTTATTCTTTGTTTCCAAATCATCATCAGTATCTGTATTATTGTTATTCTTCTTAATAGTAAATTTATGAAAATCTTTAACTAAAGTATTTTTAATAACTGAAGGTTTAACATATTTGAAATATTCATGATTACAAACATCATTTTCATTATTAAATAAATCACCATCAAAAGATTGATCAAGAAATAACAAATTATCGAATTTTTCTCTTTCAATTTCTAAATCTTTAATATTAAATAAATCATACTTCTTTATTATTGGATTCCAAATTTCAGATTTTTTGTAAACTTCATTAACTTTATTCTCTTGATTAATATCAAAATTATAAACTAATAAAGTTGAATTTAAAGGACTTTTTATTGATTTTATTGGTATTAATAAATATTTTCTTAATTTAATGATATTATTTATATTTGATTCATTTAAATTTAATAATTTATTATGAAATTTGATATCAAATTTTGAACAACAATAAGTTAATGAAAGGTTTTCTAAAGTATCTAAATCTTCATTTATATAATGAATGAAATATAATTCATGTAAATTATCTTCAATTTTAGTTAAATCATGTAAATGTTTGACAGCTATTTTTGAATCATTATGAGTATTATCTAAACTTGTAAGCGGTGATGAACTATTTATACTTGAAGGTGGAGTATTGTTGTCAAAAATATCAGACTCTAAACTACCAAACAAGTCAATTTCAGTAGTAGAAGTTATAGAGTCTCTATCAGATAAAGTTTTTGTTGTTGTTATGGTATTGTCATTGTTTTTATTTAATGTGTCATAAAATCTATTGTTATTCTCCGTAAAGTATGCCACAAAAGAATTTTCTTCGTTATTGGGTATCAGTATGTTGGACATGATAGCTAGCTGTGGCTCTAAATAATAGCTCTAGCTGATACACTTCACAGTATATTTAGTAAACTTTCAAATAGAATCAGATATGTTTTGTTAAAAAGTTTTAAAATTAGAAAAAATAGAATTAGTTTTAAAATTTAATTTAATTTTATTTTTATTTTTATTTTTATTTTTATTTATCTATTTTTTTTTCTTTTTTCTGTTTAGTCTTCTCACAAATAAAATTGAAGAATTATGAAGAAGAGAAACAATTTTTTGAAGGTTTGTAGTGTTTTGTTTACTGAGTAAGTAAGTCTATTATGGATGGTATTATTGTATCTCACAACTTATACAGTTATTTAAGCTAACTTTTGGAAAAGTAGAATTACCTATTATTGAGATTACATAATATCTTACTAATCAGATGTCAAAAAGTTTAGTTGTAAAAACTACAAAAAGACAGTAGTTTTTGGTGATAATAGTATCTAATATTCTATTATATAGTTATTTAAAATATTTAATATTGAATAATATGGTTTTTGGTGATGTCAATTTTGACTTAATTTTTTTTTCAATTCATTTTAATCATATATTCAAATTTAAAAGTAGGCATTAAGTATTTAATCCGGAGGTTATACGGATTTAACAGTTTTTCTTTCAGAGAATGATAACGTGATTCTAAAGAGAGCTAATGATTTACAGATACATTTCTTGTTTTAATTTACTAGAGAATACATTAAAGATATCTTTAAATACAACAAAAACATTAAAACCAGCATCCACAAATTAAAAAAAAAAAAATTATATAAGCAACTTTTTTTTTTTTTTTTTTTTTTTTTTTTTTTTTATTTAATTTTTTTAACCTTAAAAAAAAAAAACTTATCAACAAAAAAAAAGCTAGTTCAATCATACATTTTCTTTTAATTATTAAATTAATCTAATTAGGAATGTCTACAGATAGTGGTACTGATAAAGTCACTTTTGAAAACTTAAAATTCAACACAAATGATGAATTATCAACATTCACAAAATTCTTGTCAGAATCTATACCAAAACTTTTAAAAGAAGTTGATTATGATGAATTATATGGTTATCAATTAACAAAAGAAGGTGAATATTATGAACCTAAAATTGTAAATAAATTAATTCAAAAGTTTTTAATTGCTAATGATTATGATTCTGAATTATCTTATGAACAATTAAAGAAAACTTTAATTTGGAGAAAAGATTTTAAGCCTTTAAATGCAGGATTTATTGAAGTTCATGATTCAAAATTTGCAAATGTTGGTATTTTAACTCAATATAAATCAAATCCATCTAATATGAAAATTTTAACTTGGAATCTTTATAATGATAAAAGAATTTTTAAAGATACTGAAAAATTTATTAGATATAGAATTGGTTTAATGGAAAGATCAATTCAATTATTAAATTTTGAAGATGAAGAAGATAATTATATGTCACAAATTCATGATTATAAAGGTGTTTCATTTTTAAAAATTGATCCAGAAGTTAAAAAGGCATCAAAATCAATTATACAAATTTTTCAAGATTATTATCCTGAATTATTATATAAAAAATTCTTTGTTAATATTCCAACTTTATTATATTTTATTTATGAATTTATTAAAAAATTATTACCTGAAAAGACAATTAAAAAGTTTTATATTTTAAATAATGGTAAAGATTTAAGTAAATATTTGGGTAATGATGTTCCAATTCAATATGGTGGTAATTCAAAATTATCATTATTTGAACAAGATTTAAAAGAAATTAATCCCCCAAAATATGGGTTAGTTATTGGTGAACAAAACATGTTAAATGAAATTGATTAGAGATTGTTATCTGTAAATATGGTTAAATAATGATTAATGATAAATCATAAACAGAAGAAAAAAAGAAAAAAAAAATAATGTAATAATTAATTAAGAACTAATAAATAATGCACAAGGATGATATATCATAAATTAAAATTAGAAGAATATAAGAATTGACAAAAAAATAGCTTTTGAAACCAGATCAAATAAATAAATAAATAATTAAAGAATAAGATTAATGAGTTTAGAATCCATCATTAACACCAATTGTTGGTTCAATATTTAATCGATCATCATTCATATCCCACCAAAATTTAAAAATATCTGCTTCATCTTCAAAAGGTTCTCTTTCTTCAGGTCTAAAATCCCAAGATTTTTTTTTTTGATAAAATATAATGAACATTCTTAACTTTATCAAATGTTAAATCTTGATCAATCATTTTAAAAGTTTTTGAATAACTATATTTAAATGAAAATCGTTTCTAATTAAATAAATCGGATAATAACAAATTTTATTAAAAGTATCTTATGAAGGTTCAATAACTAATAATACACCATTACATATGCTCAATTTTGAATTAAATGGTCCACTAATTGAATTATCAATAAACTCTTTATTAATTTCAAGTTCATCACGTGATTATAAGGGGACAGCCTTATCAAATTAGACCTTTATAAACACAATTTTCAACAATCCAATATTTTGGGTAATGATCCTTCTTATAAGGATTACAAACACAAGTATGAGAAGCAGGCAAAACGAATATCCTTGGATTTATCAAATTCCAAATCATTGAATAATTCATTTGTGTCTTGTAAAAAAACTGCCATATCACTACCTAATTGAACCACTTTTTTAAATGGTGTAAGCTAAAACAATTGTAATTTTGACCAACAATCATAAAACATTGGATCATTTAAATATTCAATTGACGTCTATATAGGTAATAAATATTCAATTCTGATCTTTGGAATACCTTTTAAATCTAAGGCATCATGACCCTCTTGTTCAAAAGTATCTGTATATAGAGCAACCTAATCTATATTTTGAGTTCGTTAGTTTAAAGTTAACAATCCAGATAAATATTTTTTATTGGTGATGAGTGTAGTCCATACACATTTATCAGAGATAGCTTCACCAGTCATTATTTATTACTCTTTTAAAGAAATTAAAAAAGAAGGAAAGGAATTGAGTTGGAAATTTTTAATTTAATATTTTTAGATTTATAAGTGATTTGAGTTATATTACAAATAATTTATTTTGAGCTTGCGAAAATGTACGGATGTCCACTTTTTAGAAAGAATATGTCATAATTGTTTTATTTAATTTTATTTTATTTTATTTTATTTTAAATTGATTAAACATTATTACAGAGTTCATTAATTATTCAACAGTACCTTCTTGTTCTGCTAGTTCCTTTAGTCTAGCGTCTCTCTCTAGTCTTTTCAACCTTCTGATTTCCTCCATTCTTTGGAACTCTTCTTCATCATCGCCATCTGAAGAGGAATCATCATCATCATCATCTTCATCTGCATCTGCATCATCTGACTTGGCACTGGCAGCATCAGGTTCTGATAGGGTTGGTGTTGGTGTACTAGATGGAACAAATGGTTCATGGAGTATCTTGGATGGAACTGGATGAACTAATGATGGTGTTATCGGAGATGAACTTGCACCATTATTACTAATCTTTCTAATACCTAATTTTGCCATTCTTTCTTCCATCTTCTTCTTAGCTTGTTGTCTAATGTATTCTTTTCTTTCTTCTGGTGTTTTGAAAGTTGGCGTGAAACTTGATGATGATGATGATGATAATGCTGGTTTTGGGGTTGAAGCAGGAGCAGGAGCAGGAGTTGAAACAGGTGTTGAATAATAGTTTGATGTTGAATTAGTATAGCTATTAGTAATTGAATCAATATTAATACTTTTAATAAATTCTTTAAGTTCTGGTTCAACACCAACACCTAATTCCCATTTCTTATAATCTTCATCATTTGAATTTGAATTAAATGCCTTAACTAAAGAACTTGAAATCTCATCAATTGAACTTTTAACATCTTTAATCATTTGTTGATTTTTCGCATTATCATTTTGAATTTTAATAACTTCTTCATTTAATTTTGCTTCTTCATTTGCTAAATTTTCAACTTCTGGATCAATTGGTTTACCAGTTAATTTTGCCATCTTTAATGCTAATAATTGTTTACTCTTAATTCTTCTTCTATCACCATCAGTAATTTCACCATTTGACCCTGAACCAATTATTGTTGATGGATTTTTTAGTTTAAATTTTTCAATTTTTAATTTTGTAATTAAATTATCAATTTCTGAAATTTCATTAATAATACTTGGAACTCTTGATGTTAAATTATTAAATTTTAGTTTTAAGTTTTCATTTGAATTTGAGCTTGATTCAGCTGAACTTGTTGGTAATGATTTAATTTGTGATTTTAATTCTTCAATTTTAATTAAATCTTCTGTAATATAATCTTTTGATTTTGCATTAACATCTTCAAGTTCATCATTTGTTGCATCTAATAAAATTTTCTTTTCTGTAATTAATTTTTTAATTTGATCTAATGATAATTCATCATGTTTATTACCATTTTCTTTAGAATCTTTTGTTGAATCCTTTTTAAGATTTCTTCTTCTATGTCTAGAAGATGATATAATCATTTCATCATCATTATTTTTAAATCTTGAACCATCTAATTTTGAATTACTTGTCTTTTTATTATATTTTGAATCATTAATACTAGTGTTCTTTAACATAGTCTTTAATCCATCAATAATCTTAGTACTCTTTGGTTTTAATGATTCTGGTAATTGTTCAGGAATTTCACTACCATTTAATTTTTTATAAACTAACCACATACCAATAGCAAAAGTTTCTCTATCTAAATGAGCTTGATTTGGTACTGAAACTAAATCCCAAATTTTTTCTAAATCTTCTCTATTTAAACCAGATTTTCTAAAAATTTCAGCACAAACATCTGAATTTAATAAACCTTTTTTTTGAACATCATAATTGTTAAATATTTTATTGAATAATTGTTGTTCTTGTTCAGAAATTGTTTCATTTGAATATTGTAAATTATTTGTACTATTATTATTAACACCATTAATAAATCCTGTAATTTGTGGATTTAATTGTTGTTGTTGGTTATTAATTGAACCAATTGGTACTAGATTTTGAACAAAAAGACTATTTTGGCCAAAACCTGTCTTTTGTGCCTTTAATGGTTCAAAAGCACCAATCCCTGTTCTTTGTGAAACTAATGGTTTAACAGAGCCTGTAGCTTGTGGATTTAATGGAATCAAACCTGTTGTTTGTGTCAATAAACCAGTTTGTTGTGCATTCAATGGAACTAAACCTGTAGCCTGGGGATTTAATGGAACCAACCCAGTAGCTTGTGGATTTAATGGTACTACACCAGTAGCTTGTTGTTTTAATGGAGCACCTCCTGTTAATTGGTGTGTTAATTTACCTGTAGTTTGAGAATTTAATGGGATTAATCCTGTTTGTTGTTGTTTTAATGGAGCACCGCCTGTTAATTGATGAGTCAAGATACCAGTTTGTTGAGGATTTATTGGAATTAAACCAGTAGTTTGAGGAATCATTGATTGTTGTTGAGTATTATTATTATTATTAATATTATTATTAGTTAAAGTTGTTGAATACTTTTCAATCAAACCAGTTGGTTGATTTTTTAATAATGGCTCACCATTTAAATTTGTTGGAGGTAATTGTACTTGAGGTTGCGTAGCTGGTGGTAAAACGCCAGTTTGTTGTTGAATCAATCTAGTTGAAGCTTCTGATAATTGTGGGAAACCTGTTGATTGATTTTTTAATGGTTGTAAAGTTGGTTCAGTTGGCAGTTGTGATTGTTGTGGTTGTGATGATTGGAAACCTGTAAACTGACTAGTTAAAGTTGGTAATGGTGGTTGAGAAGTTTGAGTTTGTGGTTGAGTTTCAGCTTGTGGTTGGAAACCAGTATATTGATTATTTAATGTTGGTAATGGTGGTTGAACAGAAGATTGTGGTTTAGTGGTTTGATTTTGGAAGCCTGTATATTGATTTGTCAATGTTGGTAATGGAGGGTGTGATATTGAAGGTTGAGTTTGAGTTTGTTGTTGGAATCCTGTATATTGATTAGTTAAAGTTGGTAATGGAGGTTGTTGTTTTGTAGGTTGAGCTTGTGACTGAGGTTGGAAACCAGTGTATTGAGTTGTTAAAGTTGGTAATGGAGGAGGATTTGAAGTTTGTTGTTGAAATTGTGAAGTATAACCTGTTGGTTGAGGTTGAACTGAGTTACCAAAACCATAACCAGTTGGTTGACTAGTCAATTGATTTGCAAATGCATTATTACTACTGAATTGTTGAGGTGGCTGCTGTTGTTGTTGTTGTTGGAATGCATTATTGCTATTTGTATTCGTTGTAGTATCAGGGATGTTAAAATTGATGTTATCAACATAAGCTTCAACTTCAGATCTAATATTTGGGGGTAAAGGATCTAATAAAACACCAGTTGCTAAATATGTATTGACTAGATAAAGAGATAAAGCAAATTCAGGGAATAACAATTCACCAGAATTATTCAAGTCACTTAATTCCCAAATTCTTTTCAATTGATGAGCATTTAAACCTGATTGGGTTAAAATAGATTTGGCATTTTCTGGAGAGATTGCAATTTGATTGTGTGAGGAGGTTTCAAACAATTGAGTGTATGACTGCAATTCTTGAGGAGTAAGAAATGAAAGTTTCAATGAAGATGAAGCCATTGTATCAATCTAAAGGGGCTATCTCAACTGAATTTCTATTGAATTTTATCACAATTTGGATATTAACAAGAACTTTTTTAGGAAATCGTCGAAATTCAAAATTATAAAAGAGATCACGTGATTTAATTAGAGATATTACCCTGATATAATAAGGTATATATTGGAGGCAGAAATTGTGTATTTAAAGTTATTTAAAGGTATTTGTTAGTAAATATATTAATATTAGAACTATGATAAATATTAATATCGTCAGTTAATCCTTAAATAATTTTTTGTTTGCTTTGTTATTTCAGATTCATTAGTAATTTTAGTAGTGGCAAAAATATTACCGTAATAATAAACTTAGATTCCTATTTAAACTTCAACAAGCACTACAATTAAATAAACCCTTTTGGAAGCAGTATGTCTACAGAAATCATTGAAACAGTTGCCAACACCCTAAGATCATACACGCATTTGATTCCTGACTTTGTTGTTCAACAAGGTCGTTATTTATACACCCGTCCTGTATTTGATTCAATTGTTTTAAGACTTGATATATTACAACAACCTGAAAACTTCAACCTATTCATCGATTATTCAATCAATTATTCTCTATTATTCTTAGCAAGTGTTAGTAAATTACCAGTTTTGAAAACAATTATATCTAATGGTTTAAATAAGGTTGATACAAATATCAATATTTTTGAAATATGTTTAGAATCTTTAAGTCATATTATTTATTTATCATATAAATTTAGAATTGAATTAAATGAAGATTTTAATTTATCATTTAGTGCATTTGGTGATTTAGCTTTACTTTTAGTTCAAAATATCTTTATTCTTTATCTAATTATTTATTTTTCTGATATTAGATATTTAACAAGTTTCACAAGTATAATTTTTTGTTTATTCTATGTTGCATTCATTGATGAATCAAATGGTAATAGATTGATTGGTGCTGATGATGTTAAATTCTTAATCAATTTAAGTTTACCTCTTTTAATGGGTGGTAAATTATCAAACTTTATTCTTTCAAATAATAATACAATCATTAATACCAATAATAATTATTTAATTAATTTAATTGCAATTATTAAAATTTCAAATAAAGATGATGATTATTTAATTTATTTAACTACTTTATCTTTCAATATCTTATTCTATTTAAAGACTTCCTACTTCGGTAACAAAAAGATTGAAACTACATCAACTGCTGAGCAAGAAAAGAAAGATAATTAAACAATGAAGACTTATATTATTAAAAAAATAAAATAAAATAAAATAAAAAAATAAAATAAAAAGACACATATGTACATATTATAATTAATAACTTTTTTTTATAGATAATTTGTAATGCTTTTTTTTTCTTCTCTTTTAAGAATCATTTAACTTTCTTTTCTTCAATTTGTTCATTTTCTAATTCATCATCATCAATATCTTCAACATTCCTTAATAAAATATGACTAATGAATTCTAAAATTAACATAAATAAACTTGATAAAATTGCTAAACAATAATTTGAAATTGTTATACCAATATCTAACCAACTACCTTCAGTTTTTAATAAATAAAAGAAATTTAATGATAAAATATCACTAATTGAAATAATCAATGTTGAAATTGTAAATGCTTTAATACCTAATTTTAAATTTAAAATGCCTAATGCAGTTGATAATAAAATATATGGTATTATTAATTTTAACATTAATAATGCACCCATTGGGAATGGATCAAAAATTGGTAATAATCTATAAACTGAATCTAATGAAAATGATGAAATTGATGCAACATTACCTGTACCAAAGAAACAAACTTGTAAAAAGAAAAAACCAATAACTGCAACTCTAATTAATTGAATATAATTTTTAGAATTTTCATTTAATTTTGAATTTAAATAAATTTTATTTTCAATATAAATCCATTGAATTAATAATAAAGAAAAATTAATATAAAATAATGATTCAAATGAAATTGTTAAAATTAAAAAAGTTGGTGCAAAAGTTAAATAAATAATTAATAATCTAATTTTATAATTATTATTTGGTTTTGGATTTAAATAATGAATAATTGGTAAAATAATTAATGAAATTATAATTAATAACCAAGATAAATATTGATTAATTTTTGGTAAACCATTTCTTAATTGTAATGAAATAACTGTATCATTAATTAAAATTAACATAAAAAAAATAATTGATAATTGAAAATAAATTAAATTTTGTGTAAAATCATTTAATTTATTATTAATATTTGTTAAATCTTTAATTTTTAATAATGAATAAATTGAAAATAAAATAATTAATGAACCAGCTGAATTAATTTGAATTAAATTTTCAATTTTAACAGCATCAAATAGAGTAAAAGTTGACATACCAAAACAAGTTAAAATCCAAAAAATTGAACTTATTAAATTAATTTCTTGATTTTTTAAAAAAAAGAATGGATAAATTGAAAATAAAATAAATGTTAAAGTAAAAATAATTCTATTAAAAAATCCTAAAACAATATTTTCAAAAATTAATAAAATTAATGATATAATTATTAAAATTTTAAATTTTGATAAATTTTTAAATATTAAATTTAAACCAAATTTTAAAATAACTAATTTATTTAAAATTTGATTCCAAAAGAATAATGGGAAAATTAAATACATATAATAATTAAATGGTGAATTTTGATAATAGAATAAAAAATTTATGAATAAACCTAAAATGATGAAAAATATTAAATTTAAATTTTTAAAAATTGATGATGATGATGATGATGATGATGAAATTAATTTATCATAATCTATAACAATGAATAATTCTAAAAAGATCATAAAAGAATAAGTAATCCAACCAATAAATCCAAAAGTTACAATTGATCTTAATAATAACCAATTATAAGTGGTTAAATAATTTAAACCTTCTAAAGTTAATATCATTAAATCTTCAACTTTTTTAATTGCTTTTAATTCTAAATCTTTATTATCATTTTCATTATTTAATTGTTCAATTAAATTTTTAATTTCATTAATTTTTAAATTTAATTCATTTTTTTCAAATTTTGGGAATGGTTTAAAATTAAAATGTGAATTAATCATTTCAAATTCTTTAACTTTATATTGTTCTAAAATTGAATTAAAGTTATTATATAATGATAATAATTTTTCATAATTATTTGTTGAATTAATAAAATTTAAAGGTAATTCACCAACAGAATTTGATGGATAATTAATACCAATTAAATAAGACATTAAAGAAGCAATATCAGCTTGTTTAACATCATTTCTTTTAATATTAGCTAAATCCCAATTTTGAGTATAATTATCAAAGATTGGATAATCATTAATAATTGGTTTATTTATACCTGCACCCCAAGCAATTAATGGAGTTCTTGTATTATTTGGATGACCATCACCATGAGAACCAAAAGCACTCATACCATGATCAGCAGTAAAAATAAATGCAGTATCATCATCATCATAAAAATCTGAAACAAATTTAGTTAATTTTTCAATTTCTTTATCAATAAAGATTAAATTATCATAATATTCAGCTGAATAAGGTCTATAACTATGACCTGCAGTATCACAACCTAATAAATGTAAAAAGAAAATAATTTTATCACTATTAATTTGTTCATTTAATTTTAAATTTTTAGTTGAATTATTAAATAAATCATAAACATTATTAAATACAAAAGCATCTAATTCAATTGAAGATTGAGTAAAATCTTCAAATTCATGACCATACATCCAAGTATCAATTCTATCTTTATTAGAAGCACCAGTTGAAAACATTGGTAAAATATCAGGAGAACCAAATGAATAAGTATGATAAGTTTGATTTAAAACAGAATCGAAATCAACAGGGTTTTCTTTCCAACCTTTTGTAACAGCACTAACATCTTCATAAAAACCTGCAATCATTGCAACATGACCAGGTCTTGATTCAGTTGGCATTCTTGTATGAGATATACCATAAGTACCATTATTTAGAACAATTGATCTTAAGAATGGAGCTAAAAAATCATTATTACCAGTAGTTGGATGTATTAATTTTTCAAAAGTAGTATCAGCTCTTAAACCATCACCAACTATTAAAAACAATCTTTTAGCAGGTGGATTGTTTGTTGATAAATGATGTTGCATTCCATGAACCAATGGAGATACGAAATAGATGTCAAAGATAGACCATAGGTAGAACAGATGGAAGAGCACACCTATGACTATTAGTAACAATCTCTGGTTCATCTTTATATTTTTATCTTTATATATTGATATTTAATTTTAATAAAGGTTAAAGGTTTAAATTTTAAAGTTTTGTTTTTAATTCTTTTTTAAGAATGAAAAATTTAGGGTTTTTAGAGAATGAAAAAAAAAAAATTTGTTAATAAATGATTTGAAAAAATGTGTTGTTTATTTGAAGATTATCAGTATTTAGAGTGTTATTAAATGATATATTAAAAGATAATGTTATAGTTAATTATATAGTTAAAAAAAACAGTAAAGAGTTGTTAATAAAAAATATATATTTATCACGTGACAATGGTATAAATCTATCTCCCACAAAAAAAAAAAAAAACAATAGCAAATAGATATTAATATATCTATTTTACTTTCATAATTACTTTGTGGGAAAAAGTTATCAACAAATCTAACTATTAGTAGCCAACTTCAACGTAGCTATTATTATACTTTAGCTATTTTGTCATTAATTTTCTTCTTCTTCTTCTTTTTTAATTTCATTATTTATTCTTATTCTTTTTACAAAGGAGAACTACAATTGTTTTCTTTGCTTATCATATAATAAACTTTTTACATTATCATCAAAAAAAAAAAAAAAAAATGACTTTAGATACTGATTTAAATCAAACAACAGAGAATACTCCATTACTTCAAAATGATCCTGATACAATTATAGAAGAAGCTGCTCATGATATATTTGAATCTGTAATTTTTGATTCAAATGATTTAAATAATGATAATGAAGATATTATATTTTTAAGACAAGAAAGATTAAATCATAAATCAATGATTTGGTATAAAAGACCAACAGTACCATTATTATGTATTACATTATTTATTTATTTTACAGCATTTGCAGTATCATTATCACCAAGAATTATTTTAATAATGAATTTAATTTGTTCATCATTATTAAATGAAGATAATGATAATAATAATAATAATAAATATTTAATAAATCATTGTAATGAATCATCAAAAGTTCAAAAAATTTTAAGTTCTTTACAATCTTTAATGATGATAGCAATGGGTTTAACTTCAACTTTAATAAGTGGTAAATTAGGTCAATTAAGTGATAGATTTGGTAGAAAACCTTTATTAATTTATATTTCTTTAATTACAATTATTAGTAAATTAATTTATTTAATTTTATTAATACCAAAATTTAATATTAAATTTTCAAAAATTAATTTTATTTTAATTTCAATTTTAGAAAATTTAAATGGTGGAATTATTGTTTTATTAAGTATTTCAAATTCTTATATAACTGATATTGTTGAATCAAATTTAAGAATTATTTCTTTAGCTTTTATATTAGGTACATTTTATGCAGGTTTAGCAATTGGTCCATTATTATCAAATTTAATTATAAATTATTTTAATTCAAATTTATTATCATCATTATATTTTGATATTTTATTAACAATTATTTTTACTTTATTAGTTATATTTATTATACCAGAATCAAGATCAATTCATTTAAGAAAAAAATCACAATCATCATTTAATTTAGAATTAAGACAATTTAAAAATGATAATAATAATAATAATAATAATAATAATAATAATAATAATAATAATAATAAATTTAAAATTATTAATTTTAAAAAAAATTTATTTTATTTATTTAGTTGGTTATCACCAATTAAAATTTTTTGGTTATCAAAAAAAAAAAAAAATAATTTTAATTCAAGAATTAATGTATTAATATTATTATTTTTAGAATTAATTATTATATTTGCAAATAATTCATTAATACCAGTTATATTTTTATATTCAACTTATAAATTTAATTGGAATTCAAATCAATTAAGTTATTATATTTCATTAAGTGGTTGTTCAAAAACTTTTTGTTTATTTATAATATCACCAATAATTTTACATTTTTTAAATAAATTTTCAAATTTAAGATTAAAATTAAAATCAAAATCAATATTTAAAGTTAAAAAGAAAAATATTGATTATATTGATTTAATTTTAATTTTATTTGGTTTAATATTTGAATTTTTAAGTATTTTATTAATAATTTTAACAAATTCAAATAAATTTTTATATGGATCAGTAATTTTACAAAGTTTTGGTTCATTAACAACACCAACAATTCAATCAACATTAGTTAAATATTTCCCAGAATCAAAAACTGGTGAATTATTTGGTGCATTATCAATAATTAAATCAATATTAGGAATGATTGGTCCATCATTTCTATTATATATTTATTCAAATTCAGTTGGATATTTTACAAAATTAGTATTTTATATAGCTGCATCATTATTTTTAATTGGTATTATTGTTACAATATCATTAATAAGAATCAATGATGATGAAGAAGATGAAGAAGAAGATGAAGAAGAAGATGATGATAGTGATTCATAAACATTATTTATTTTTATTTTATATATATAAGTAGTTAACTACTATGAACATGACAAAGAGAGTAGTTAACTACTATGAACATGACAAAGAAAGTAATTAGCAGTAATTTTAAAAGAATACAACTGATGATGATAAATCAACTAATTGAAAAAAACCTTTACACCACCAAAAACAAGTTCACGTGACTTTTTGATTTA